>VDFB02094567.1:83534-235616 GCA_007258455.2 Sequoia sempervirens
TCAACCCCCCCTCTCTCCCTCTCCCCCTCTCCCCCTCTCCCTCCCCCTCCTAATTCTCCCTTTCCCCCTCTTTCTATCTTTCTCTATCTCCCTTTCCCTCTCTCTCTCTCTCTTTGTCTCTCCCTTTCCCTCTCTCTCCCTTCCCCCTCCTAATTATCTCTCCTCCTCTATGTCTCTCTATCTCTCTCCCTTTCCCTCTCTCTATCTCCCTGTCTCTCTCCCTCCTCTATGTCTCTCTACCTTTCCCTCTCTCCCCCTCTTTGTCTCTCCCTTTCCCTCTACCCTTTACTCTCTCTCTCTCTCTCTCTCTCTCTCTCGCCCACCCTCCACCTTCTAATTACTCTTAGGTCTATGTGTGCACAAATTTGACATCCAATTCAAATTGGATATCCGATTTATAACACTAAAATCCCACCATTACAAAACATTTTAAAATGTTTTTGAAATCAAATATCAAATTTTATCTGATATCAAATTTGTGGGCCATTTTGAGCATCCCAACAGACCCTACATTCTGTTTGCAGGCTTTGCAAGCGACAAACGCACGATTTTAGATAGGAAGAGACAAAGATCAAATTTTTGGAGCATCTTCTACTCAAATTTGTCATAAGCTCAATCATTTTTTAGCATCTTTTATGAGGTATAATGGGGAGCAGTAGTTGTCAGAAGAAAAAACGTAACATAAAGCTTACAAAAGAACAAATTGAAGCATATAGACAACGAGATAGATAAGGTCATAGGAAGAGAAGACAAGTTATGTTAAATATTGGTGAACCCGAGCCCTATGGTCTTTCCAGTGAAGAGGAAATTGAATAAGTTCAAGGTGAAAATGTTGAACATGATATTTAAATTGGGAATGAAAATGTTCAAATTGATATTGAAAATGTTCAAGGTGAAAATGTTGGAATTGAAGATGTTGAACATGATATTCAAATTGGGAATGAAATTATTGAAATTGATAATGAAAAATTTCAAGGTGAAAATGTTGGAATTGAAGATGTTTAACATGATATTGAAATTGATATTGAAAATGTTCAAGGTAAAAATGTTGGAATTGAAGATGTTGAACATAATATTCAACCAAGTGTAAATTATGTTTCACCAGATTACATGAGAAATGAAGAACCTTGTGTGGAAGAAAGACATATTCCAAATTCAAGACCTTCAAGAACCCCTAAATGGTTACTTGAAATTGCTGACAACATTATAAACAATTTTGAAGGAAAGAGGTAAACACAAACCGTTCGGTTGTGGGCTACAAGACTTTTCAACCAATATTTTAGTGATAAGACATTGACTGAGCAATGCAAACTTTTTGTACAATTGCTAAAGATGCAAAAGAATAGACCTTTTCTAGCCAAATTGAAGATTCGTGTGAACAAGAAGACCAAAAATAATTCTATTATTGTCAAAAATATTTTTAATGCTCTCAAGTCTATTGGAAAAAATATCAAGGAAAAATATAAGAGAGTTGCTCAGAGAGTCATTACAACTGCCCTAGTAAGCCATCAATTGAAAAAGGCTTGCTTTATGAGACAAACTTGTATTGATTTTGACATAAATCGTAAAACTTTGGATAAAACACTTTCAAGAAGAGAAAGAATAGATGATCCTCTTCAAAATGACACATGGGATTTTTCCAAGAGGCTTCCACGTGTTGATAAGAAGTTAACCAATAATGTAAAGCATGTAATTCAAAATTTTTGGCATGATAACTCTAGAGTATCCCCCAATGCAAAGGATTTTTTTAAGTTAAGAATTTGCAATCGAGACCGTACACCACATCCTAAAAATTTCTTGGAATCAATCCAAACAATTTTTTTCAAAACATTTATTGAAACACATCCAAATATGGAAATATCACAAAGGAATTTTGAAGGTTTGAAGCCATTTTATTGTGTGCCTCTAAAAATTCGTAATACTTGTTGTTACAAATACCATGTGGAGTTTTCAATGTACCATGAACTATTATGCTATATCCGTTCTACTTTGCATACTAATGAAATGTTGTAGGATTGTGGTGCAATGCATCTTCCGAAATAATCAAGGGACTTGCTAGATCTATTTTAATGTTCTAGAGATGATGGTTGCTTTTTCTATAGAAATGATTGTTTAAATGCATAGTGCTCACAATGTGGTGGCTTGTCAAAGTTAGTTCAATGTTTTCATGAGGGTTCCAAACATGAATTTGGAAAGAAGCTTGCTGAGAAAAGAGATATGAGATAGTCAAATATACTTTGCAGAGTGGAGGTGAAGGTTCTAGATGCGAGTTGGTTGCAAAAGAATGCAGTGTTGTTGATTTTATTTCATATTTTAAGGACAATCTTTTCTACAAGTATGCAAGGTATATCCATAGGTCTCAATGGTTGGATCAACAATTTAGGGTGTGTAAGGAATCTTTTCCAATTGGCACTATTATATCAGTGGTTGATTTTGTAGAAAACTACACATTGCAACCACAAAACAAGGTACAATTGCAGTATTACAATTCCATTCAGATTGCTATTTTTATCCACATAACATTAGACATGCACCTGATAGTATAGAGGAGGATCGAAAGATAATCAAAGAGTATCATTTTTATATGAGTGATGATAGATCTTACTCATCCAAGTATGTCCAACATTGTTTCAAGAATTTTTTTGAGTTTTTGCAAGAGCATGATACAACACTACACTGACATCTCATTTGGTCAAATAATTGCACAGGTCAATTCAAGAATGCTCGTATGTTTTATTGGTTTAGTAGAATGCATGTAGAGAGGGGTGTACCTCATATTTGGAGTTTTTTTGAAGCTGTGCATTGGAAAGGGGAGCATGATTGAGTAGGTGCATATGTAAAAAGAGCTCTAGTTAAGGAGCAATTGAATATTTCAACATAAAAATTTAGTGATGCAAGTTCTATTGTTGATTGGTGTAGTTCATCATTGTCATAGGGTGGGACTCTTGATTCAACAGTGCGCATAATCTTTTGGTTGGTTGAGGAGGGTATAGTGGGAGGCAAATTGGATTGCAATACAATCAAAGATTCTTCAAAGATGCATTCATTTCGAAGCTCAAATGTAATCACATGGACCATTTGGACATGAGAGTTGGCTTTTTTTTTTAGAGTTGTATTTAGTGCGAGTGGGATCAATGTGAGTCAAGTGAGTGGGTGGATACATGGGTTCCACAATATCTAACTCCTTTATCTCAAACAATATCTATGGCAAATGACACAATTGAAAGTTCAATTGATTACGACTGTCTTTCAGATCTACTACAACCATGACATGTTTTTGTAGTTATTGCACCACAAGGGAATGAAGAGAGATCAGATTATTGGTTGGCTCGATGTGTGCGAGTAAAGCATAAGCTAACACAACCGATGGAAGATGATGATGGGTTCATGTATCTTATAGGTTCAGTTGTGGTTGTAGGAACTTGGTTGTGAACATACATGATTAGAAAGAATGACATACATGCATTTGAAGACTATGAGAAACATAAAACCATTCTCATGTATTTGTACCTTGTTATAACAAAAAATGTTAAGTTGTTGAAGCATCATTCCAAACCAAAGACAAAACAACTATGGACACTTAGTAATGTTGACCATGAAGCAATATTGGATACTCTTACACAAATACATGACCCTTTATGCACACTTGAATAGCATATTCAAGAATGGAAGGTATAATGCTTAGGTTCATTATGCTTAAGTTCATTAGTGTTCTTTATTTAATACTGATATTTTGTATACTATTGCAATGTAGGTGTCTTTAATAGTGATATTTTGTATTTACTTTTACAATATTCCTAGCACGATTGATCATGGACCTACTACAACAATAGCCAGCTCTGATCCTTTTGAAGAGGTGTGCGATAGATTACAATAATATAGATTGGTTATTCTAAGTGTCTTTTATAGTTTGAATTACCATATCATCATCAATTAGATCATTTAGAATAATATAGATTGGTTATTCTAAGCATCTTTTATAGTTTGCATTACCAATTCATCATCATTCATATTGTTTAGATTAATAAAGATTTGTTAGTCTAAGCATCTTTTCTATTGTGACAATATAGATTTATCATTTGACAACTTTTTCGATATTTTTGGCACAATTGATCATGGACCTATTGCAACAAAAGCCAAATCTACTCCTTTCAGAGAGGTATGTGATTGATTGCAATAATATAGATTGGTTGTTCTAAGCATATTTCATAGTTTGCATTACCATCTCATCATCAATTAGGTCATTTAGAATAATATAGATTGGTTATTCTAAGCATCTTTTATAGTTTGCATTACCAATTCATCGTCATTCAGATTGTTTAGATTAATATAGATTTGTTATTCTAAGCATCTTTTCTATTGTGACAATATAGATTTCTCATTTGACAACTTTTTCGATATTCCTGGCATGATTGATCATGGACCTATTGCAAAAATATCCAGCTTTGATCCTTTCAGAGAGGTATGCGACAGATTACAATAATATAGATTTGTTATTCTAAGCATCTTTTCTATTGTATGTAGTTTAATTGCTACCTTGATGGTTTGTATAGGTGCTTGTCACTCTAGAACATCAACATGCTACTCTTGTGGAAGATTGTGCCCTGGATGCCTCCAATAGGAAAATTTTGTAAAATTTGAATTTTCAAATGTGAAACAATGTAAAAAGGTCATAACTGTGTATGGGCATAATCTATATCTAGTGATGTTTTTTTAAATATGGGTCAAATGTTTGGCATTGTATAAAGGGTATGTTTAAAATGTAAAGGGGTTTGTATTTTGGAAACTCATAGGTTGAAATAGTCATACATGTGTATGCTTTGTTATTGTTATTGGAAAAATTTTGTAAGAGCTTTGTATTTAATTAAGCTACAACTAGAGGTTTTCTTCCTGGTTCTTTCCTATTGGTATGCTTGTTTGAACTAGGTTTTGTAATATCTCCTATTTATATATAATAAATTACAGTGGCTTGCCACTTTTTCCAAAAAAAATATAAAAAGGTCATGTGAAGGTCATTTCAATGTAATTGAGTCTTTGATCTAGAAAAGTGGAAACAAGGTATTTGGGTGTGCATGATGTTCAAGTTGATTGCGTAAGAGTTTTCTTATGCAAGAGCTAGGTGGCTTTAAACAACACAATTACAATTCAAGATGATTCAAACTCCAATTTGATCCTCAAACCCAAACTTGGGTACAAATTCACTAAAACATGGGTGGATCATCTTTTTCTATCCAAGACCCAAAAATAGACCAATCTTACAAAGAGACTCATATTTAAACACTTCCTAAACTTGAAATTTCGAAGGGGTAGCATTAAACAGCTTACCAAACTACCAAAACTACCAATGTAGCTCAGAGTGATTCGTCATATTTGGGTGCAAAAGAGGACCATCCCTAACATAAATGTACCCATCCAGATGTGTTGGAAAAGTTTGTTTGGTCGTACAAGTTGCAGAATGAAAGTTGCACCACTTTGCAACTTTACATTGCTTGCATTTGACAACTTTTCCCTTAATTGAAAACTCGTCACCACAAGAAAACACCTCCAAGATAGAAAAAATTGAGAGAGGTTATTGTAGATGGTCCCAACATGATCCCATAGTCTCAGACGGAGAGTTTGTAAGCATCACAGTTTCTAAGAAATAGCCCTTCAAAGATTCCTACCTTTTAGCACTTTGGACTTGTTGTCAATTAGATTTGCACCCTGCTGAATGTAAGATTCAACAATCTACTGAAATATGGAAACCTTCTTTAGATGTGGGTGATATGAATGAAGAAGGAATCTCTAGAGTGAGCTGGTTCTCTGAATGATAACTATGTGTTTTTATGAGGAAAGGGATAGAGAAAGATGACTAAAATGAAAACTATGACTTAAAATGATTTTTAGGACTTGATAGTAACTTAACGATGACTCTGGTTTTTTCCCAGAAACAACTTTAAGAAAAAAACAATATTTCACAATTCCTCATGACCACTAAACACATGAATAATTTGCATGAAGATTCAAACTTAAATACAACATGCAACCTGTATTTTATGAACTCTCTATATCAAAATTACAATTCTAGGACATAATAAGGATTCTGCAAAACATAAATCACAATATAACATCAAACTCAAACTACAATAGAAACAAAATTGAGGAATAGGAGTGCTGCTTTATTCAACTAAAGGAGTATGCCATAATCTAAAACTGAGTACAAAAGGGTTTACAAGCTCAAAAATGTGTATGAGTAAGAAACTGAAATTTGAACTCCCCCCAAGAGAGACTAAGTCCTTTCAAAAATATATCTCTCAAGAAACCCTAATCTGAGCTCACAAAGAAGCTCAAGGGAAAAAGCTTCAAACTATCCCAAAAATTGCATAAAAGAAGAAAAAAAGCACACTGCTTTTATGATCAAACTGTAAAGCCCCTAAAAATAGGCTGGATCTGCTTTAAAAGCCAAAAAAACACCTTATCTCTCCAAGATAAAGCTCAAAATCGACCAAGAGGAAAAATTCAACATCAATATGGTAAAAATAGCAAGAAATCATAAAACAATTTATAAGGATTGCTTTATGATTCAGCTTTACATCATTGCAGATTTTACAATTTGTCTATTTTTGCAATTAAAGATTGCAAAATCTTTTTGTAAAAAGAATTACATGCTTATTCACCAATACCATGCTTGATTTTTCTTCAAAAAATCATAAAAATATCAAGGCATATTATTCTCACATCAATATCCTTAACTGATTTCTCTAAAATCAATTGCAAAAAAAACCCTAAGTGTCAAATGCGCAATGATTTTACAACTCTTATTGATTTCTCACAAAATCAATTAAAACAAAGAAATATCTCCACTTGTCTACTCTTCACCAAGGCATCATTAATCATAAATCTCTCTAAGCCCTCAACCCTTTTCATTAACAAATAATCCCAAGACTTAGGAAAATAATTCCATCATTCTTCAAAGCTTGACTTTGGCATATTAGAGTTCGACCCCTTCAAATATTAAACTTCAGACTTTGAATTCATAATGTAAGGTAACCCTAATTCGAATTTCCCACATCCTAATGTTAAAGGTAAATATTCGAAGGCAATTATAATGTTGGCTCGAATTAGGGGATGAGACAAAAGAGGTCAAACCCTAAAAATAATTTATTTTTGTAATCATCGTTTGGAAAAAACTTGCTCTACTTGAGAGAGCACGTCGCCACCATGATTGAGCTCAGGCTGTAGCTTGCGTGCTTTGATAAACTTTACTACTGTCTTCAGATAGCCGAATTCTTCATTGGGTAAGCTTGACTTATATACTATTGTGGCTCTTTACTTCATTCAAAAGCAAGAAAGGCCATTAAGGCCGCAGCTGCAACAGTCTCTAATGCATTTGTTCTTGACTTTCTTTTACATTTCCTGTGCTTTACTCTTCTTGGCCGCTATATAAGAGTTAGGGTTCTATTTTTCCATTGTGATTTGAGCTCCATTGTGGTTGAAACTTAACCAAAATTGACCTTTGCTAGTGATGGTAAGTGTTGGTTATCATTGTTTTATTTCTTGGTTCTTTTGAATGATAATGAAGGCCTCACAGGCTGCGGCCATAAGATGACAATCTGATAAATCTTGTGTCTCCATTCTCGTTGCTTTTGTGATCTATTTCTTGTGATCACTATGAGCATTTTGAGAGCTTGAAATCTTAGTTTCTGGAAGCTGTGTGGAGCTCTGGCCGCAGCCTCCTATCTCCCACAAGCAACAATGGTCTTTGTTCTTTCCATGTTGGCATCTTTATGCAAAACAGAAAGCCTATGAAAGCTTATGAATTCTCATCTTTTATTTTGTAAATTTCTGGCCATTACATAGGCTGCGCCATGTATCTCAGGAAAAGCATTTTAAAAGCTTTTGGGCTCGACCCAAAATAGGAATCTCCCTCTTTTTCACATTTGAGGACAAACCCCTTTGTATTCTGTTAACTCGTAGAAAATCCACAAATCTTGTTCATGTGATAAAATATTTATCTTGTTATTCGGACAAAATACCCATATGGGTAGGTTGGAAAGGATGAAAAATTTTATATTTAATTTGAAACCCCAATGTGGGTATTTGTTATCTGTGAAGAAAATGCACTCCCTTTTGTATTCTAGCTTCGACTCATGATAATTTTACTTCTTTTGCACTTGCAGTTGCAAAACTTAAGCATATCATTCATTACTAAAAACTGGGCTCGACCCACCCCTTATTTCTGCATTTTGTTTTTTTTGCAGCAACAAGATGTGGGTATATGAAAAAATCTATATTTTAGTTCAAACCCTCTTATGGGTATTATGAAAATTGAATGAAAATTGATATTCTCCATTCGAGCCTTTAGTCGAGCTCCCATTCTCTCTAATCTTGGTCACATTCAACCTTCACAGCTTGGAGTAAGTGTTTGACAGTGATTTTATTTGCTTTCTCTCCATTCCTTGAGCTTTTTGATGAAAAGAGAGCCACACAGGCCGCGACCTAAACACAATTATGTATTTTACTTTCATCAGTGTACTCCTCTCTTTCTGGCTGTGAACATATGATATTCCTACTGATCATTTGAAATGCTGCTCACATCGTCCTCTCACACAGAAACCTCTTTGATTTGAGTCTAAAGATTTCTGGTCTAGCTTGCTACTTATGCAATCACAATTATGCACCTTTACTCATGCTATGTCCAGTATGAGTTTTTTTTGTTCTATAAATGAGTTTTGTGTATTTAAATGCTTGAAACTAAACATGATTGAGAACAACTTAATGACAACAAAGTTTGAAAACAGTTTACTAGTTTACTCCTTTTCAAAACAGTGATGCATAGCCCACCTAATGTTGTATTTGTATTGTCATTCAAACTAGAACTGACTGTTCATTTATTATTTTAGTGCATTGTCTGTCGTTACATACTCTTGGCTTCAACCTAGCACTCTTCATGCATTTTTATGCTCCTCTTAACAAATTGTTCCGTGAATTTACTCTCTTCTGAGATGAAAATTGAAACAAATCTCTTCCTTAAGGCATAATGTATGCTTGTTCACTATCCTTGGTTGTGAGAAAGACACTGTTGAACTGAACCTTGCATGACATATGATCATGATGAAAAAATATCACTATAGCAAAAGAACATTAACCATATAGGAACGTTTGATATAAATGTACTTAGTTAAATTAATTAAGCGGGTTAAACTCACTGTTCACCTATAGCTTTCAGAAAGCATCTACCTGATTGTTATGAATACACAGTTGGTTTAATAGCTTGATAGATAACTATGATTTACTCCTTCAGTTGTATATAATTTCTTTTCTTGATAAATATGGTGACGATCTCTTATCAACCCACTTGTAATAAATAAGGGTAGCATGCTGAGCTCTACCCTTGTGGGAGCCCGTTTTTCTCCACATGCTTGGTCTTCGAGTAATAAAAAACATCATGATTTTCCCTATACCTGCATAAGGAAACAACAATGTTAGCATAAAAAAAAAGATATAATGATCATATTGATGTTTCTCCTTCAGCTCATTTCTTCTGTACTTTTCTTGATTGTTTCAGTGTATGATTGATAGCAGGCTGCACTATTGTTGGTGATTCATATAGGTGTCTTCATAATTGGAGCCTCTGATATCCCCCTTTTTTCTCTTACAGGTCAACGAAGCTCGAGAAGACAAACGTGCAACATCTCAGCATCAACCATCAACTAATCAGGCAATGATGATTATGTTGTTGCTTATGTGATTTCTTCTTTTGCATCTTCCATAGTGTAGTGTGCTATTAGTTATGCACTGTGATAGTCTCATCCATGACTTGTGTGGATATTTGATTTCATCTTATGCTTTTCATTTTGAAAAGAAAATGCATTTCAGTGCAATGTTGTATTATCATTTGGATTCTTGCAATCAAATGAAGCTATGTAATTATGAATTATTCCATGAAATAAATGAAAGCATTTGAAATGCTTTGTTGCTTATATGCTCAATTCTGTACTTTATTTAATTCTGGAACATTTGAATAGCACTTCTGAAATTCTGATTCTTCTTTTAAATGCACAACTATCACTTGACAAACAATGAACATGATGCAAGCAACACTTAAACATAATATGTAATTTCACCTTAGGATATAACAATGTTCAACTAGCTCCACCAATTGAGTTGTAGCAAAAAATTGGAAACATTTTGGCGATTTCCACTAAATACTTGCCTGCTAAGCATAGATTAGTTGCCTTAAAACACTCCATTGGGCACAGAGTCAAATCTGCCCCTTAGTGAAACTCATAAACTTGAACAAAAAAACTCCAAATAGTAGCAAAATAAAACAAAAATAGAACTGAAAGCAATCTAGTAGGTCATGATGTCCAACAGAACATGCGCAGCAGCGCTTAGGGAAAGCAGAACTAGTGAAAGTAAATGTGCGGAACACACTTATTTGCTAAATATACTAACTCTAACCTACTCTAACCAGCCAAAGTAGCTAGTCAAACAAAACCATTCATAGGCTGGGTGAAATAACACCCCTTTTTAATCAACAACTGATGCATTACATGATTGTGTACCACTGAGAAAACATGAAACACAAGTAGATGTTCAATAGACTGTTGCAGCATTTCATAAAAAATGAAAAGAAACCTACTTGCACTTCAAAAATGATCATGCATATCGCTTCCATGAAATGGACAAGTGAGTTGAACTTGATCGCCTTCAGCTGCAATTCCAAAAATAGCCTCTTGTTTGATTACATCCTCATACTTGGGTATAAGCATGACCTCTGGTACTTTAGTAGCCTCCGAACTGGCTAAGCATCTGATGGGGCAACCTCTCAAAATGACAAAGGTTGAATTTCTATTATTGACCTTCTGATGAAGATTTTGAAGAGTAGTATCTAGTCTTTGCTCTTGTTCAACCTGAACAATGCTTGCATGCAGCTTAATCTCCTTAATACTCGAATCAAAAATTTCCTTCTCAACGGAGGAAGGAAAATGTCTAAACAATGAGACGGCCTCTTCCAGCATGCTTTCTATCAATGTGACAACCTCTAGCTCTTTCCTACACCAGAAAGGAAGCTGCTCATAATCTTCATTATTACTCAAAGAAAGACACTCCAAATCAGCCTTGTCTTCCTCAACCTCATGTTGCTGACTTATGACTAGATTTGTGCTTTCCTCATCACACTCAACAAAATATGGAAGATCGACACATGAAGCTATGCAATCATGACTCACCTCACCCTTTTCTGCCTCTTCAAGCTGCTATCTTGATCCTTGAACCTGCAACTCGTCAACTAATTGCTTCTGACTTTCAAGCTCTTCCTCATCATTGTACCAGCTACATACTTCAGAGTAATTGTCAATATCTCGTTGATGTACCTGGTCATTGCTCCTTAAAATCTGCTCTTGGCCTTGATTTGTAGCTACTACGGACATGAGCATGCTTTCCTCAACTTGGTTCACAAATGAAGGTAGCTCATTAGTGAGAACATTCAAAGATTCCTTAGGAGCAGGTTTCTCCTGTTTAATCTACTGCTGCAAATGATAAACTTCCAAAGTTGAACGCAACGGGTTTACCTTTCTAAGCTCCTCGATGAAGAGTAAAGTATTTTGATCAGAGGGTTCACCCATGGATTCTTCAGGTGAAGAAACTTGGGGAAATTTTTGGCTTTCCTGAAATGAAGACTGCTGCTCAAGGGGCTGATCCGCAGTTGTACTAGGCGGGCTATAATCATTTCCCTCAACTTGCAAGGAATGAAAGCTTTGGAAATGTGGGATTTCAGGTTTAAGAGGTTGGTCCAAGGAGTTTAAAGATCTACCCTGCCTAAAACTTGGTATTTCGACTTTAGATATGCTAGGAAGCTCACCCTGTGTAAAGCTTGGAAATTGGTACTTACCAAACTTCTCCCAAATAGGATGTTTTGAAATGGTAGGAGTTGTTTGGGCTTCATGCCTTTGAAACTAGGCAAGCAAAAGCTTTGTTTGTGCAGCTGCTTCCCTCTCCAAATCCTCCTCAAACTGTGTTCTTTGGATTTCTAATTCCTGCTCATAAAGATAGGCTTCATAAGCTAGCTCCTCCTGGTGCTGACTATATTCATGCTGCTTCTTGATCTCCTCCAACTGGCTCATGTAATCAAGCAGCGTGCTCTTTATACTTGCAATCCCCTCTTGCTGATCTATTTCATTCATTTGTCTTTCATAGTTTAGCCTTATTTCTCTAGAGCTCAAGTCTTCAATATCTTGGGACTGATTTTGAACACACGAGGGCTAAGATGAAAAATGGGCAAGGGTGGGTGGTTGGCAACTAGACTGTGCATGCTGGTTTTTAAAAAACATGGATTTGAAACCAATAGCATGATTATGCAGATATAGCTGATATGAAGATGGGTAAGCAGGATTTCCAGGATTTTCATGATATAGCGGATGATATGGTGCATGGCCATAAAATATTGATATATTTATTCATTCATAAGCTCGAAAACAACAAAAGTTAGTTTTTTTTTAACAAACCAACACTTGATCTGCATGCAAAAACCAAGAACGGAGTCACCAGGTATATTGAAATGAGCCTCCCAAAGGCTAAATAACTTGCTGCATACACCAAACAACAACTTTAAAACATTAGAACTTCTCTGAAATTGAATTTCAGAGTCCCACCGAGCGTGCCAAAAACTATTGTCAATTAGATTTGCACCCTGCTGAATACAAGATTCAATAATCTACTAAAACATGGAAACCTTCTTTAGATGTGGGTGATCTGAATGAAGAAGGAATCTCTAGAGTGAGCTGGTTCTTTGAATGATAACTAAGAGTTTTTCTAAGGAAAGGGATAGAGAAAGATGACTAAAATGAAAACTATGACTTAAAATGATTTTCAGGACTTGATAGTAACTTAACAATGACTTTGGTTTTTTCCCACAAACAACTTTCAAAAAACAACAATATTTCACAATTCCTCATGAACACTAAACACATGAATAATTTGCATGAAGATTCAAACTTAAATACAACATGCAACCTATATTTTATGAACTCTCTATATCAAAATTACAATTCTAGGACATAATAAGGATTCTGCAAAACATAAATCACAATATAACATCGAACTAAAACTGCAACAGAAACAGAATTGAGGAATAAGAGTGTTACTTTATTCAACTGAAGGAGTATGCCATAATCTGAAACTGAGTACAAAAGGGTAACAAGCTCAAAAATGTGTATGAGCAAGAAACTGAAATCTAAACTCCCACCAAGAGAGACTAAGTCCTTTCAAAAATATATCTCTCAAGAAACCCTAATCCAAGCTCACAAAGAAGCTCAAGGGAAAAAGCTTCAAACTGTCTCAAAAACTACATAAAAGCAGAAAAAAAGCACACTACTTTTATGATCAAACTGTAAAACCTCTAAAAATAGGATCGATCTACTTTAAAAGCCAGAAAAACACCTTATCTCTCCAAGATAAAGCTCAAACTCGATCAAGAGGAAAAAGTCAACATCAATCTACTAAAAATAGCAAGAAATCATAAAACAATTTATAAGGATTGCTTTATGATTCAACTTTACATCACTACAGATTTTACAATTTGTCTATTTTTGCAATTAAAGATTGCAAAATCTTTTACAAAAAGAATTACATGCTTATTCACCAATACCGTGCTTGATTTTTCTTCACAAAATCATAAAAATATTAAGGCATATTATTATCACATCAATATCCTTAACTGATTTCTCTAAAATCAATTGCAAAAAAAAAAACCCTAAGTGTCAAATGTGCAATGATTTTACAACTCTTAGTGATTTCTCACAAAATCAATTAAAATAAAAAATATCTCCACTTGTCTACTCTTCACCAAGGCATCATTAATCATAAATCTCTCTAAGCCCACAACCCTCTTCATTTGCAAATAATCTCAAGCCTTAGGAAAATAATTCCATCATTCTTCAAAGCTTGACTTAGGCATATTAGAGTTCGACCCCTTCAAATATTAAACTTTAGACTTTGAATTCATAATGTAAGGTAACCCTAATTTGAATTTCCCACATCCTAATGTCAAAGGTGAATATTCGAAGGCAATTATAATGTTGGCTCGAATTAGGGCATGAGACAAAAGAGGTCAAACCCTAAAAATGATTTCATTTTTGCAATCATCGTTTGGAAAAAACTTGCTCTGCCTGAGAGAGCACGCCGCCACCATGAATGGGCTTAGGTTGTAGCTTGCGTGCTTTGAGAAACTTTACTACTATCTTCAGATAGCCGAATTCTTCATTGGGTAAGCTCGACTTACATACTATTGTGGCTCTTTACTTCATTCAAAAGCAAGAAAGGCCATTAAGGCTGCGATTGCAACATTCTCTAATGTATTTGTTCCTGACTTTCTTTTACATTTCATGTGCTTTACTCTTCTTGGCCGCTATATAAGAGTTAGGGATCTATTTTTCCAAAGTGATTTGAGCTCCATTGTGGTCGAAATTTCACCAAAACTGACCTCTGCTACTGATGGTAAGCGTTGGTTATCATTATTTTATTTCTTGGTTCTTTTGAATGATAATGAAGGCCTCACAAGTCGTGGCCATAAGATGACAATCTGATCAATCCCGTGTCTCCGTTCTTGTTGCTTTTGTGATCTATTTCTTGTGATCACTATGATAATTTTGAGAGCTCAAACTCTTGGTTTCTGGAAGCTGTGTGGAGCTCTGGCCATGGCCTCCTATCTCCCCCAAGCAACAATGGTAAGTCTTTGTTCTTTCCCTATTGGTGCATCTTTATGCAAAATAGAAAGCCTATGAAAGCTTATGAATTCTCATCTTTTATTTTGTAAATTTCTGGCCATTACACAGGCTGCACCATGTATCTTAGGAAAAGCATTTTAAAAGCTTTTGGGCTCGACCCAAAACAAGAATCTCCCTCTTTTTCACATTTGAGGACAAACCCCTTCATGGGTGTCATGAAAATCAAATGAAAACTGCATTTTCTTATTCTGAAGCTTGAACTCTATGTTTTCCCTCTGTATTCTGTTAACTCGTAGAAAATCCACAAATCTTGTTCATGTGATAAAATATTTATCTTGTTGTTCGGACAAAATACCCATATGGGTAGGCTGGAAACGATGAAAATTTGTATATTTAATTTGAAACCCCAATGTGAGTATTTGTTGTCTGTGAGAAAGACACTGTTGAACTGAACCTTGCATGACATATGATCATGATGAACAAATATCACTATAGCAAAAGAACATGAACCATACAACAACATTTGATATAAATGTACTCAGTTGAATTAATTGAGCAGGTTAAACTCACTGTTCACCTATAGCTTTCAGAAAGCATCTACCTGATTGTTATGAATACATGGTTGGTTTAATAACTTGATAGATAACTATGGTTTACTCCTTCAGTTTTATATCATTTATTTTCTTGATAAATATGGTGACGATCTCTTATCAGCCCACTTGTAATAAATAAGGGCAGCATGCTGAGCTCTACCCTTGTGGGAGCCCATTTTTCTCCACATGCTTGGTCTTCGAGTAATAAACAACATCATGATTTTCCCTATACCTGCACAAGGAAACAACAATGTTAGCATAAAAAACAAGATATAATGATCATATTAATGTTTCTCCTTTAGCTCATTTCTTCTATACTTTTCTTGATTGTTTCAGTGTATGATTGATAGAAGGTTGCACTATTGTTGGTGATTCATATAGGTGTCTTCATAATTAGAGCCTCTGACATCCCCCTCTTTTCTCTTACAGGTCAACGGAGCTTGAGAAGACAAAGGTGCAACATCTCAATGTCGACCATCAGCCAATCATGCAATGACGATTATGATGTTACTTATGTGATTTCTTCTTTTGCATCTTCCATAGTGTAGTGTGCTATTAGTTATGCACTGTGACAGTCTCATCCATGGCTTGTGTGGATATTTGATTTCATCTTATGCTTTTCATTCCGAAAAGAAAATGCATTTCAATGCAATTTTTTATTATCATTTGGATTCTTGCAATCAAATGAAGCTATGTAATTATGAATTATTCCATGAAATAAATAAAAGAATTTGAAATGCTTTGTTGCTTATACGCTCAATTCTGTACTTTATTTAATTCTAGAACATTTGAATAGCACTTCTGAAATTCTGATTCCTTTTTTAAATGCACAACTGTCACTTGACAAACAATGAACATGATGCAAGCAACACTTAAACATAATCTATAATTTCACCTTAGGATATAACAATGTTCAGCTAGCTCCACCAATTGAGCTGTAGCGAAAAATTGGTAACATGACTCTTAAGGGAAATCACCGGTCCAATGTAGCTCAGAGTGATTCGACATATTTGGGTGCAAAAGAGGACCATCCCTAGCATAAAAATACCCATTCGAATGCGTTTGAATAGTCTATTTGGTTGTACAAGTTATACAATGAAAGTTGCACCACTTTGCAACTTTACACTGCTTGCATTTGACAACTTTTCCTTCAACTAAAAACTCGTCACCACGGGAAAATGCCTCTAAGATAGAAAAAAATGAGATAGATTATTGTAGAGGGGCCCAACATGATCTTGTGGCCTCAGACGAAGAGTCTGCAAATGTCATGGTTTCTGAGAAATAGCCCTTCAAAGATTGTTGCCTTTTAGCACTTTGGACTCTTAAGGGAAATTGTTGGTCCAATCTAGCTCGAAGTGACTTGGTGTATTTGGGTGCAAAAGAGGACCATTCGTAGCATAAACATACCCATCCAGACGTGTTGAAATAGTTCATTTAATCATTTGAGTTGTAGAATGAAAGTTGCACCACTTTGCATCTTTATACTGCTTGTATTTGACAACTTTTCCCTCAACTAAAAACTCGTCACCATGGGAAAATGCTTCTGAGATAGAAACAACAAAGAGAAGTTATTGTAGAGGGGCCCAACATGATCTTGTAGCCTTAAAAAAAAAAAATTTAGGCATCATGGTTTCCGAGTAATAGTCCATCAAAGATTGCTGCCCTTTTGCACTTTGGACTCTTAAGGGATTTCGCCGATTGAACGTAGCTCATATTGCTTCAGCTTGTTTGGGTGTAAAAGGGGACCATACCTAACCTAAACGTACCCATCTAAACATGTTGGAATAGTCAGATTAGTCATACGAGTTGTAGAACAAGATTTATTTATGTCCTTACAAGTAGTTTTCAGCCTCCAATCGAACTCCAACATTGATTTTCATGCCAAAAAAATCCATGAGACCATAGCTTGTTGCTTACTATTATGCTTTGATTAATTTTTTCCAAGAATCCATAGCTTGTTTGAAATCACTTGTTTTAGGATTTTAGCCATAGTAACAAGGTAGTGAACTATTTGATAAAACACTTTGGCAGACATGTATGAAAAATGTGGTAGCATAGACAAACTTTTGAAAAAAATGCCTCAAAGAAATGAGGTCTCATGGTGATGGAATGCCATGAGAGTCAAAATTGCTTTTGATTGTCATGGCATTCCATCACCATGAGACCTCATTTCTTTGAGGCATTTTTTCAAACAATTCATTGCCTTGTCTATGCTATTGCTTACTATTATGCTTTGATAGATTTTTTCCAAGCATCCATAGCTTGTTTGAAAGAACCTATTTTATATTTTTAGCCATAGTAGTAAGGCAGTGAATTGTTTGATAAAATGATTTGGTAGACATGTATGAAAAAGGTTAGTCTGTGAGCCTTGTTCCAAGGGTTTGAGTGTATTTAAAATGGAGTTTTAAGTCTTCCACCCACTGCATCATGCTGTAACTCATTGGATAGGCTTAGTTAGGATAGATAAAAAATGTTTGCATTGTTTCTTGTGTAGGGGAGGTCAACATTATGATTTTTGGTGATGCCCTAGATGGCATTTAGGGTGCTTTTGCATGAAAAAGTGAGGTTAAAGAGGGTAAAAGTTAGAATTGTTTGAGGGAAGTCACTTTTATTGTTCTTTTAAGCTTATGCAGGGTTATTCAAGGGTGTTGGAGTTGGTGGTAAAGTCTGGGGAAGTCTACAAGTAGGTTTTTCAATAAATCCTTGCCAAATTTGAGCAATTTGAGGGTTTTGTGGAATAGGGTCTTAGAGGGCGAGTTCTAGAGGATAAATGAGAAAATTTGAGGTTTTATCATCTGTTGAGTGTTTCCCCAACAAGTTTTAGGGTCTATGAAGTGTTCCAAGGGTGGTTGCTTTGGAAATTTGGCCTATTTGGCTGGGTTGAGCAGCGTAGTTTGCATGATTTGTGAAAGTTGTTCCAAAGGAGTCCTATGTGAGTTGGATGTATGTTGAAAGGTATGTGTAGGATCATCATGGAAAAAATAGGCCCTGAAGTGGCGAAAATTTTAGAAAAATCAAAGTTAAGCAACTTGACATAAAAATTTGAATAAGTTATCTATATTATTTCAAAAATATGTAAGAATAGAATTTGTAGCAAACTGAGTGTAGTTTCTAAACTATTAGGTTTATTTAAAAAAAAAAAATCTATTTGGTGAAAATTTGAAATTTCAATGCAGTAGTACTTAAATTTCAGGGAAAAAATAAGAACTAGGTGTCTATCTGACCACCCTAACCACAATAAAATGATAATATTTTTTTATAAGATCTTAGATATAAGTAGAGGACCCATGTCCCAATGTGAAACTTATGTGTCTAACCATAAAACTCATGTGTCTAACCACCTTAACTTGGTCAAAAATTCATGAAATTTAATTCTTTTTTTTTAATCCTATAGTATACAAAGCATAGAATGTGACACATGTTTTGGATTCAAAAAATGTGATACCATTTGAAAGCTATAGATGTTTTTCAATCAACCTATCAATCAGGACTTTAGTCGTAATTCAACTAGAAAATGAATAATAATTATTTATTAAATTCAAAGTAAAGCATAATTTATATTGGTGGAAAGATAAGAATCTCCTTTAAAAACCCTTTTCATTTCATCAATTTTGGGTAAAAAAAAATTCATCAGCCACATACCCTACACATACCCATCATATTGCCACTTATTGGCCCATCATGATCCTGTACATACCCTGAAGGGGACTAAAATGGGTGTCTAGAATGATGATTAGTTACAGGAGTTGTTAAAGAGATATGAGAGTTAAGTTGAGAAAATTGGAGCTGCTGACCTACAAGCTTGTCTATGTGAAAGATTGGAAAACAAGTCCAGATTGAGTTTGTAAAAAGAAAGGTGTTTAGGAATCCCTCATACTATGTTCAAGTGAGTGGTTTTCCATCCTTGGTTGCATCAAGTAACCATCAACTAGTCCTTTGTTTCCAAGGTGCTCCTGCACCATTTTTTAAGCATCCATATAGCTTGTTTGAAAGCACCTGTTTTAGGATTTTAGCCATAGCAGTAAGGCAGTGAACTATTTGATAAAATGATTTGGTAGACGTATGAAAAATGTGGTAGCATATACTGCAAGGAAGCGAACTGTTTGAAAAAAATGCCTCAAAAAAATGTGGTCTCATGGTGATGGAATGCCATGAAAATCTATAGCAATTTTCTTGTCATGGCATTCCATTACCATGAGACCACATTTCTTTGAGGCATTTTTTAAATAGTCCATTGCCTTGTCTATGTTATTGCTTACTGTTATTCTTTGTTAGATTCTTTCCAAGCATCCACAGCTTGTTTGAAAGAACTTGTTTTAGGCTTTTATCCATAACAACAAGGAAATTAAATGTTTGATAAAATGCTTTGATAGACATGTATGAAAAATGCGGTAGCATAGACAAGGCAGTGAACTATTTGAAAAAATTCCTCAATGAGATGGGGTCTCATGGTGATGGAATGCCATGACAATCAATAAGACAGTCAACTATTTGAAAAAATTCCTCTAAGAAATGAGGTCTCATGGTGATGGAGTGCCATGAGAATCAAAATTGTTTTTGATTGTCATCGCATTCCATCACCATGAGACCTCCTTTCTTTGAGGCATTTTTTCAAAAAATTCATTTCCTTGTCTATGTTATTGCTTACTATTATGTTTTGATAGAATTTTTCCAAACATCCATAGCTTGTTTGAAAGCACTTGTTTTAGGCTTTTAGCCATAGCAACAAGGCAATGAACTATTTGATAAAAAGCTTTGGTAGACATGTATGAAAAATGTGGTAGCATAGACAAGGCAACGAACTGTTTGAAAAAATGCCTCAAAGAAATGTGGTCTCATAGAATTCCACGACAGGAAAATGCAATTAATAGCTACTCCTAGTTATTAGTTATGCAATGTGAATTAATTGCATAATTGCTTAGGTTGAATTTGTAAAAACTATATTGTAATTAAATTTTTTTCATCTATCAGCATCTAGTTGTTAGTTATGCAATATGAAGTAATGCTTTGAGTTTGAAAGATGTGCAATGCAATGTAATCAATGATATGAATTTAAACTACATAATATAACCATTATTTTTTATGTTATTGTACATTGATATTTAACCATTGCTCAAGATTAAATTTTCAAAGAGTTTAATCATGAACACGAGGAACAAATTATTTTGATTGTCAACTTTTATATATCAAATTATCCAATAATCAATTGTATTTCCATATACAAAAATGGCATCAACTCCAAATCAAACAAAGTTTTACAAAATGTGGCATATGCCATCTCAATATCTATTCAAAATTTACATGCCAAAATGTCTATCTCATCCTAAACTATTGGTGGATCATCAAAATGGAGCCTCTTTGAAGCACTCTTTGGCTTTGAAGGTAGTTGCACAAGAAAAATTCAAACCACAATTGAGATTAGTTATACTATATAATTGAAAATCGAATAATTAACATCAAAATCAATATACATTGAATTATAATTGAACACTAAAATTGAAATCTTGATTACCTCAAATATACATCTCTTCAAAGGGCCAAGAGTCCTAGAATATGCTCCTCTCAAAGAACCAATCAAACCAACTTTTGAAATGTCAATCTAGATATGTGAACAAAAACATAAAATTAATACAAGTTAGCATACAATTGTCAGTAATAGGAACATATTTACCAAACACAAAATAAAATAAACACATACCTCTTTAGGCATCTCTTTTTCTTTATCTCCTTGAGGTGTTTCAACACCTACTCCTTGAGGTGTTCCAATACCTACTCCTTTGGGTGTTGTGACACTTGTCAACAAGGATGTGTAGCTTATAACCGCCTGTACATAAAAATGACAAGTACATATGAAACTACCAATCTATGTTGATGTATGCATAATCAATATAAGATCTTAAAAATCTTAATTCAATCAAATTTGAGTTCAATTACCTTTCCCTTATCTAACATTGCACCTCCATAGTCTAGACAACGTTGTACCTTGTTCACACTAAGTGTTTCCTACAAGAGGAAACTAAGATAAACATATAAGTTAATATATAATTTCATTAATGACAATTCAAATGAAAAGCAAGTATATAATAAAAAAATGTAAATGAGTGAGTGCAAAAATATATATTGTGTGCATGCCGAGGCCAAATGAAATGACCCTAAGTGTGCTATCAGTCACCTATGTGAGCTCCTTCTCAGACATCAATTGTTAAATAGACCATGTAAATAAATATTAGTACTTGATACTATCTCTTATTAATATTCATTTAGAAACAAATGCAAGTTATGAATTTACAACTTAAATCTTACCTATGTAACTATTCCAATGTCCCCCTCTGTAGCAGGAGAGGACTCTATAGGGTGCACTCCACTCCCCTGCCTCTGATCTCCTATAATGTCCACATCATGGAGGTCATAATCAGAAGTGCCAAGGGATGCTCAACGAGCTGTATAAGAGGACCCAAACATATCTAGTGGCACATAGTACAAGTATGTGGCACACAAATATGTGGACCTGAGGATGATGATGTAGCAACACTCAATCCATCACCAACATCACTCAATCCATCACCAACATCACTAGAATGTGGTTGAGCTATTGTAGAAGTATGGGAAACCAAAAGATCACTCAAAGAGTGAATAGCCTAAATAGTCTGTGTGGCTGCATCCTCGATAATATCTAGATGATGTACTGAAGGTGGTGGAGGAAGGGGAGGAGGGGAAACATATGGGTGCTGGACTACTCTAACTGCCCCTGGTCTATCCTAGGGCATACCTCCATCGATGCCCTGGAAGGGTTTAATGTCAAATTAATTGACATGAGGCCCTAACACAAACTCAATGTATAATTTTTTAATAAAGTAAATTGGTATATCACTATTGTTGTTGGGTGGTTTATCAAAAACCATACACCAACGATCCCAAACGTTATCTACAATGTCCTTATTTGTGCACCATTTTATAGAAAGTTCTGGTTTATTAACATTAACTGGAAAACTAGTGTGGGGGTTAACAAATAAAGAGGCTATTTGGGCTTTTGTTATTTGGAGATCTTTCACATCTTTGTAAGACAATCCACAGGAGTAATATTCCCTCATGGTTTCTCACCATGAAAGAAAGGCATAATGTTGGGTGGAGAGCCTGGTTTCTATATTTTTAATTATTTCCTTCAATGTGTTTGTCATCTGGGATAATCAAGGGATTGTCTTATAAACATCACAAATGCTCCTCAATTGCTCCAATTTTTCACCAATTCAGTCTTCAATTGATGGGCACAGAGGTGGTCAAGAGTTTGGCATTTGTGCACTTTCATTCTCAGCCATAATACTTGATTAAAGTTAAAACTAATTAATCTAATTGAAATTACACAGTATAAATGAAATTATTGTAAAAAAACCCTAGTTTTTAATAAAAAAAACCTACTTTTTAACAAAAATCCATAACAAACTCTAGTTTTTAATAAAAATCCATAAACAACACTATTTTTTAATAAAAATCCATAAACAACACTATTTTTTAATAAAAATCCATAAAAAACATTAGTTTTTAATAAAAATTCATTAAAAACTCTAATTTTTAATAAAAATCCATAAAAAACTAGTTAAAATTATACAAATCTAATAGAAAAATTGACTAAAACAAAAAAAAAACCAAAAACCTACCTTGCAAATCAAATATCAGTTTAGATCGGATATTTGATAGCCTGCACGTCGCTCTCACTGCGCTATGAGTTGTTTAAAATGGTTGAAATGATTTTAAATGGCCGCATGTATATATTTATACTCGACCCAAATCGAATATTCGATTTGGATTGGATATCCAATTTGGATCGGATATCCAATTCAAATCGGATATCCAATTTGGATCGAATATTTGATTTGTAATTCTTTTCCTTGGGCATTGCTTTGGAGTAATGTACTAACACCCAAGCCAACAAAAATTCAACTCAAGATTTTCGCATTTTTTGTTCGATGCAAAACACAACTTTTTTCACATCACCATGTTTTGGCCCATCATGATCCTACACATTACTCCCTTTCCTATCATCGGCTTGGGTAAAGTCTTCAATTTCTGAAGGTTTCCAAGCACAAAATCCGTGGGCTCTTTACTTATTCCATCTCTCCTAACAACATTGACACCAAGTTGCCCTTTATCTTGATTGTGTTGCACATGGGGGTTGTCACCATTCACAATAAATCTGTCACCATTCTAACAAGGTTTCTTCTGATCACCCTCTGCTTGACTACCCCGTCTAGTCTTCTCTGAGCTACATCCATCATAGCGCAAAGAAAAGCAAGGAATTCCCTGAGGAGCCCTTCCAAAAGGACTCCGTCGATGCGAAACCCCAGTTGCCTCAGATCTTTGTATTTGACCGCTAGCCTCCATTTTCAAGAATTAAAGATCATTAATTAAATAACTTGTATTTAATTAATTCCTCTAGACCAAATTTGAGTATATACAATGGTAGAAGGAAATTAACATTTTGTTTATATATTTCTCTATCAACTACTCTATTCACGGTCTTCATTAACCTCTAACATCTCTCTTAATATCGAGTATGGGGTATAAACACAACATATAGAGATTGCTTGGTGCTCAATATATCGATCTATGTTTACCCCACTTTAATTCTAACAAGCATCTCCTCCCAGATTCACTCACCACAAATTTATATGATCCCAATATCCACCTCAAAGAGTAGGGATGTTAATTATGGTCTTAAATGTATATGTTAAAAATCTAGTATATGTTTATTATTTGGTCATTTAGGTAGTTCTATATAGACGATTCTAAAACATACATCTATCTCAAATGGTTATTCAATATTTAAAATCTTAGGTTCTTATATTACTATATTGGACTTAAAGTGTGGAAAAACCTTAATTAGATTTCGGTATCTCAATTGAAATATATGTCATGTCATTTCTCAAGAAATTTAGGATGCAAGATTGCAATATCACATGTCAATACCTATGGAGATAGGACTATAACTTTCCTAGGTGACATGATCCATTATTTTGGGTTAATTCTACTCATTACTGTAAGTTGATTGGAAGTCACATTTACTAGATCTACAATAGGCTATATATCAACTACATTATCAGGTTTCTTTCAAGGTTCATGTAGGAACCTAAGGATTCACACAAGAAAGAAAAAATCATGTTGGAGATACATCTATTATACAATGAAGTATGGCCTATAATATAAATAAACTAAGCTTTTTCCTTTGTAGGGATACATGAATGTAAATTATGTAGGTTATTTGGATGATAATATATCTACTTGAGGATTTATTTTCTTGTTGAGATCTAGCCTTATATCATTAGGGAGAAAAAATAGTGAACTACTATTTCTCACTCTTCCATAGAGTTAGAATATCATGCCACAAGTAAAGCCATCTATGAAGTACTATAGTTATGTTGCATTTTGATTGGATTGGGATGCTCTTTAGACACATCCTACAATTATATTTTACAATAATAAAAGTGTGTTGAAGCTTTTTTGGAATCCCATTTTATTTGAGCATACAAAACACAGAGTTTCTATGCCAATGCATCTATAGACATAGACATGCCCAACTATAGATTGTTCAACTCTAGCATTATTCCACTCAAGAGAAACGTGCTAACAACATTACCAAATATCTTGCAGTAATGAAGTTTGAATCCTTTCAAACTTTCTTAGTTTAACCTCCTAGTAAGAGGATGTAATAAGGGGGATTTTCAGAATAAGATATTATTTTACATCATAATAATAATAGTATTGTTTTAACGTTAGTAGTTGGTTGGGTAATAGTTGCACAATTTTCTTCAAATCAACTTTTATAATTATATATTATGTAAAGAAGGGAGATTAGAATCATAGATTGCCTCCAAGTGGCACTGCTATCTGTAGAGCACGTGTTCTTGTCATCATTTCGAATTCAAATTTTCGAACGGCTACATTCCTCTAGTCTTGATAGGTAAGTGAGTGCATCGACCGACTCCATTCCTGCCATCAATTCGAATTCAAATTTTGAACGGCTACATTCCTTTAGTCTTGATAAGCAAATGACTCCATTCCGTAGATCAAATCTGCTACTGCATGAAGGCCCCTCTGGCACAGGAATGAAGCTGCTTCTGCCCGTGGCCAGTCGTGGCCTGGAAAATACATGGATCTGCAAAGCTATTCAACGTAGGTTGTGCCAACATTGAATCATGACAGCCCCTTCTGATTGGTTGCGGTTTTGCTGTAGAGAGAGTAAGGTCCTGTGGAATGGGCGACAAAACTCCCACGCCTTGACTTCTAATCGCCCTCCGATGCATGCCAACCAATTGCCAAGCCTCACGGCTTCCCCCCTCCAGTCACTGGAAGTGATAAATGCAAACACATGTAGGAGACCATGGGCTTTACATGAGTTTCGATTTGGGAAAGTGACGTGGGTGGACTGCAAAAGGCAAGAGGTTGAGGGATTGAAGCATCAACAGGAAATAAAAGCTTCAATTGAAAGTCAAATGCCAGTGCATGAAGGATTTTTGACAGCTTTAAGTGGCAGAAGAAACTGTGTGATTTCAATGTTGGGTCTATGTGATTTGAATGCCGTGGACCTCCTCTGCTTCACGTCTCCCTCTCACCAATTTCGACCTACAATATAACCAATTCGCCTCTCCAAACAAAAGAACAACACCGCTTGAGCCAATTGCTCCTCTCTAAGCAGAGGTGTAGAGACTTTGTGGGTATGGATTGCAACACAGAGATTTCAATGCCAATTACGCAACAGTGTGGTGATGTGCAGGTTGACTGTTGGGTCGATCTGTTCGTTGAAACTCCCAACAATTATCTAAGTTTCAATGGCTCTGCGCCTTTTAAATACTTCCTGTTTAGCAAATCATTTTATTTTCTTTCCTGTTAAGTTTGCTACTTCATTTCCTGGTATGGATTTTATTAGATATGCTATTACATTCTGTTAAAGAAGAATACTAGAGGGATTGAACGATTTATATATTGTGATTGTTTGTGGTGCAGGGTTTCAAGTACACTCTGCAAAAATGGTGAGATTCAGAATTCAGAAATGTTGAATATCTGCATTTACAATAAAAGGGAGCAATTAGTGATTAGCGTGAGAAGAAATGGAAGGTATCTGCATTTATTATCAGATCTGGGTACTGGCCACATTTCTCCCTGGCAGCGTTGGATTGCTTAAATTTTTATTTCACTCCTATTCAATTTCATGTGTGTAAACGTATCTGCATTTATTATCAGATCTGGGTATTGGCCACTTTTCTCCCTCGCACCGTTGGGTTGCTTAAATTTTTATTTCACTCCTATTAAATTTCATGTGTAAACGTTTATCCTGAGAGTTTTCCTGCAGTGAGAGATCATGGGAAGTGTGTTTGGCACAAGGCTGGGTGGCAATAGATGATTAAAGAGGAGAAGGTTACGGATCTCAAAGGTTGATAACATTGTAAATCATAATTCTTCGCTTGTAAGAAATGGTAAACAGTCTACATGCGCCGAATGGTCTTGTGTTCTTTTCTCACATTTTCTGAAAGGTTTTGAGAGATACGGATATAGATCAGTAGGGATGTCCAGGGCCAAAATGGGCAGGGGAAAGCGAGATTGGCAGGTATGGCTCTATGGCCGAGAGTGTCTAGGGTATGAAATTCGAGAGAATCTCAGCCAGTGATGTAATGCGACAATCAGATAGATCACGGAGGAGACAAAAGTCCGACGTTTATGGAAGACAGTGCATAGATTTCCAGCTCAAAATATATGCATCTGTAGCTCTAGAAAAAACAGAGTCATATGATGCGCGCACACACAGCTAGTTCAGGAGGATCTGAAAGGCCTTAACACGAAATTTACAGGCATACAGCTTTTCCAAGTTCAACTTAAATCCTACCTAGCTCACATACTCTAACTGCAGCAAATTTTGAAATGAAAAATAAATGATTGAAAAGGCAAGATCTACCTTACCAGGTGTCAGACTGCAAAACACCTTTCTTCAGCGATTACAGAAGGTGAGGGTTTCTCGTATGCAAACTAACTGCAATCTATATTTTTTAGATACATTAATGTCGATAACTCCACTATTCCATGGGTTATATTTTATTGGTAACTCGATTTGCATTTTGATGAGAGATGCACTCTTTTACTTGTTTATTTTCTCTGTAAAAGAAATATGGTTTAATAAATGCTAGGCTTCGATAGTTAAAAGTAATAATCTTTTAATCTATGAACAACTGTATTCTTTTTTCCAGATATCTTTTTCATTCTCAGGGTACAAATGGCAGAGAAGAGCAAAACAACACCTGTAAAAGAACGGTCTGTTGGCTTAGCAGATTCATAACACCTTGACTTATGGTTAGAAGATGTGACGGGCAGGTTTGATAAGGCATTTTATAATTGAGGAAAGGACTCTGCTGTGTCGATAAACAGAGTGCCCATGTATCTCAAGGGTTTAAGCAGAGATGCATATGAGCCTCGGGTTGTCTCTTTGGGCCTTTTTCACCACAAGATATGTCACCCACTCTCTAAAATAGAGTTATACAAAGTAAATGCCCTGAATCGATCATTGAAAAGGCTCCCCAAAAACGAGCAGGATGCGCAGTTTCTAGTGAAAGAAATGCAGAAATTGCTTCAAGAAATTGAAGATAGCTATGAAGGAAAAGAAGAGTGTGAGGACAAAGTCCTTGCGTGGCTGTTCACTCTAGATGGGTGCTTCATTCTAGAGACTCTCAGGCTTCTCAGTGATGAATCACAATGGACCCTCGATGCTGAGTGGCAATGGAACCTCAATGGTGATTCAGGATGGAACCTGGATCCAGTTTTTAATAGAAACAGGGTCCAATCTTGTCAATTTGATATCTTCACTGATCTCCTTATGCTTGAAAATAAGGTTCCCATAGCCGTCCTCATTAGGCTCCTTGAATTGGAGGAAGATTTATACGAGGAGACAGCGAAGGCAGAGCTGCTTAGAATGATATGCGAAGGTATAATTGCCTTGGCTCACCCTTTAAATTATTCTCTGCAGCCAAAAACAGATCAATCACTAACAGAGAATAAAGAGCGCGAGACAAAATTGATGGAATAACTAAAGTTAAAGTACAAAGATCTGAAGCCATACAATCACATTTTGAGATTTTTTCACGAGTTCATTGTGTATGATTCCAAGAGTACCCATGAAAAGGAAAACACGGAGGATGTTCGTGTTACTCTACCAGTGGAAGGCAATCATCATCATGAACACCTCATAATCGTAGCAAAGACGACTAGTGGATTAAAGGCATTTACAGCATTGTTCGCCTCAAAAAACCAAAAATATTTTATATCTGCCCTGAAGTTTCTCTGCTGAAATATCCGTCTTTGCTGAAAGAAGAGCTTCCTTGTAGCAGTGTTAGCCACTGTTCAGATCCATCTCTTGTAGCGTAAGTTACAAGAATATTTAGGCATTTATTTATATTTTAGGATTTTGATATTATATTCTTGTTAAACAGATTATTTATACTCTAACAGATTCTTGTTGTCAAACCTCAAAAATCCTGAAGACTCTCGTGGACCAGAAAACTTTCTCCACAGCCTCCAATAGTTGACTAAATGTCACAACAGGTTCATTTTCAGTCATATTTAATAATTTTCTTTGCATTATTTATTTGGGCTAGGAAATTTTATTTTCTATTTGTGAAAATATTCAAATGTACACCGTTGTTTAATTTGTGAGCAATTTTCTTAGAGTATCCACAATATGAAATAAATTTCAACGCTATGTATTATGGCCTTTATACTGAATGATGAACATGATTTCATTTCAAAGCTTAAGTTTGTACCCTAAATTCGTGGGCCATAAACATTAATCAACAAGAGAGATAACGTAGACAAAATTATTTATACCTCTAATTGTATCCAATTTAGGGTGGAGTGAGAACCTCCACAAAAATGTGAACAGGATGCCAAAGGACCCCCGACCCATTGGTTGAACTAACTGCATCCACCCTAGTACCCATCCAACTTGAGCAATAAGGAACAACTTTGTTTCCTATAACTTTAGTTTTGTTCCTAAAGTATAATTATATCAGTACACACGTGATCAATTTGGCACTTGGTCATGAATGCCCCTTACATTCTTGGTGTAGATCTTCATTGCTGTATAAGAGAAGGGACTTGTCCCTTAGACCTTGGAAGATAATTTCTTAAGGAATATAGACCTTTTTCCAATGTAGTTTGCTCCCTTTTCTATTTGGTTGTTTTCCTACCTCTCTTGCATCCTAAACTAATGTTGGCCTTGACCAATCTAGAGGCTAATTAACTGATGCACCTCATGTCACTAATACCCATAGAATCCTTTGATTAATTCTTGAAGCTCAACCATTCCTCATTATTCTTCACATTCGAGACCATTCCTTCCTCATTATAGGCTAGTGGATTAAAGGAATGATAACAAGTTTTCTTGGATTAACGATCAAGACCAAATTTATTGTTGTTTTGGATTATTCTTTGATTTCCTTAGTTTCACTGTTCTTTTCCTTAGGGAATGAGAGTTGAGTCACTTGATAGTTGGCTTCGTTACACAATTGGCGTCCACATGATCATGGCCTCTATAATCTACATAAAAGAATTTATTTTCCTTAGTCTCCAACCTTTCAATCAAATCCTGACGTAGACGAACAGTTACACTCTCTCCTTCAACATACAAAAATCAAAATAACTTCGAACAAGACATAGGTAGTGTTTCTCCAATTTCAAACTTACAACTTATTACACATTTGATTGCCAATTAAAGCGATTGTTGTCAATTTCATTTGTCAATAGAAATTATTTAAAAACTTGCAATAAAGATGTAAAGAAACTCAATTTATTTAAAACAGATACAACTATTTGCAATTTCATTTGATTTCATTGGTGTTTGATGTTTATACATTCCAACTCCACACTTATACCTTTCTAAACCGTTCCTTATCACATACCCTGCATTGCATTTGATTCTTTGCATCTACACTTTATTTCATTGTAAAACTCCACTTTTTTCCCCCAAACTGCCATAATTCTCTTTCGTACTCATATTGGGCATCCTATTTCCACTATGCTACCTCTTTTCAAATTCTATCTTCTTTAATTTCTATGTAGTTTTGTTTATTCAAACTCTCTATGAATAGCAATTCTTGCACTATTCCAAAGGTGTAGCCTCTTTTCCTCCTCTTCCACTTAGCCTTCTTTGCGCTTCTCAATTTGTCCTACACAATCCCAATCACCCTTGCGCAAAACTTTTTTCAATCTCCCTCCATTTACCACACTGCTCCCCACCTTCTATCTGCTGTTACAAATTAAATTGCTAATCAAATGGGTGCAACCTCTACTTACATGCATTATGTCTTATTTTCATTTGCAATTTAAATTTTTAAATGCTCTTAAAATAGGCACAACCCCTGTTGTTGATTTTTTTCCATGACCAACCTCTTCTTCCCACTCACACCCCCTTCCCTAGCAATTTTTAAACCTGAATTTTTTTGTTGTCTTCCTGTTGCCCTTTTCATTCTCCACACCTCTTCATATGCCTTCCCTTTAACATTTTAATTTCTCTGATATGCATTTATTTTCAGTTTTGAAATTCTAAAATGTCAACTTACAATGGCATGACCCTATGCCTCCTCAAATATGCATTTCACTTTTTTTTATTTTTAAATGTCTCTTTCTTGCCATCATAGGCCCCCAATCTGCAATTTATTTTTAATTTTTTAATTTTTACTTCTATTCTTTCTTCTTCCAACGTTGACTCATTCAAAGTCTCCTCTTCAAATGACATTTCATTTCTCTTAAATTCTATTCTTCAGAGGGAGTGATTATTTATTTTCCCCAACACATCCATCGAATGCTAAAATAAATAATATATAGAGGAAGACACAATCACCAATTGAATATTCAAACAACAAAGTTACCGATGAACTTGATAAATTGAAGACAACAATTTTGTTGATGCAGATTGCTAATACCCCAGATTCTCCTGCATCAAATCCCTAGATGATATGGAAATGGTGATTCAGTTTAGGATTTTGTGGATCAAGGCCACCATTATGAGGGAATATATGTGAGAATTCTTGTTGATTAGGTCCTAGTTGATGGAATAGATTGTTCCTACACAAGCATTGTTCTTCAATAAACAATTGTTGATCTAGTACTCCTCTAGAATATTGTATTGTTGTATTCCACATGGAGCATAATTAGGGTAACATTCTAGAGAGGATTGAAGTTTGGAATCTATTCTTGAATGTGAAGGGTGGAATCACCCACTTTCTATGGTGTGTTCTTTAGAACAAAATCCTTATTAGCACTCTTCCAAAATTCACTGGAAAAAAATCCCTTTGGTAAGAATTTCATTGCACCTCTTCCACCCCAAGAGGTGAGGATTGAATCCTCAATTTTGTTTTGTGTCCCTTTCCCACTTATCCCTCTTCCATACTACACATTCTAGTAAGAAATTTTCCATATACATGTCATCCAAGTGGACAATCACTCTTTGTTCATTCGTGCTAGAATTTGTATATTACTGATTTTGGTACCAAGCCTTTTTTAGAATTAAATCAAAAGAAATAGATTATAGTGCATTAAGGTATTGAAATTATATGACATATAATGAGGCTCTTTGAGGAAGTAACCTCGTATGATCACTCTCAATATAATGAAATTCTTTAGAATTGTATTTCTTGTTCTCTCATTTCACTCTTTTTCTTTCTATCTTTAATCCTTTAGTTATCTTTAATATTTACTTCTAATCCTTTACCTCTTTCTCTCGCACCTTTTTTTTAATGTTCTCTCATTGTTTTTGTCCCTTTCTTTATCTTTCTTTTCAACTCTTCCTTGCTTTCTCTCAATTTTTCTTCTTTCTTTTCTTAGTCTGTCTTTTTTCTTTCTCACTTTGTACTTTCTTTCTTTGTATTGTTTTTCCCTATTTCCTTTTGTTTTTATGTCTTTCTCCATATCTATCTTTCTACTTTTTCATCTCTCTTTTTCATTGATTTCTCTAGTGTTTTTAATTTTTCTCTATTTTTTTTTCTTGGTTCAATTGTCTCTTTCTTTCCTTTTTCTTTTATATTCTTTCACTCTCAATATCTTTTTAATTTCCTTATATTTTTATTTCATAATCGTTCATTTTTTCTCTTATTTGTTGTCTCAAGTACTTTATGTTTATTATATTCTTTTCATATCTATTTATCTCATTCATTTCATATCTATTTATCTCATTCATTGTCTACGTACCTCTCTTTTTCTTTATCACTCTTTTAATATTACCTCTCTTTGTTCTCTATTTATCTTTCCATTTCTCTCTCTTACTTTTTTCATTCATTCTTTTTATGTTAAATTATTTTCTTCTTTTATTTCTCTCAAATTCTTTATTTATTTTATCTCTTTTTCTCTCCATCTATTTGTTTCTATCTATTTGTCATTTGCTCTCTAGTTTACTTATTTTCTCAGATTATATTTTTTTCTTTGCTTATCTCTTTCTTTCTATGTCTTTTTCTTAGTGTTTTCTATTTGATTCTCTTTTTCTCCCTTGTATTTATTCACTCCATCTCTATTTTTATCTTTGTATGTTTCTTCACCAATATTTTTTTTTTCTTCCTCACTTTATCACTTTTCCCCTCTTTTGAAAATCTTTTTCTCTATGTTGGTGATTCTCTCTCAAACCTTCATATTTATGTTGTTTTTCTATATTTTTCTCTATCTCCTTATATGTGTCTATCTATCTTTCTCCATGTTTCATCACTTATTTTTCTTTAATAGATATGATTATTTCCACTTTATTTATTTATTTATCTTTATTTTTTAATATCTATTTCTATTTCGTAGACTGTCTTTCTTTTTTTGTATTTTTATCTTTTCACTTTATTTTCTCTATATTTACTTTGTTCTTTCTCTGCCTCTCTACTATTCTTTCCTTTATATATATATATAGATATATATATATATATATATTTCTTTATTTCGTCTTTCCATCTATTTTTCTGTCTTTCTATATGGGTTAGACCTTTGACCCTAGAATTTAAGTTTTTGACCCATAGACCTTTATCTATACACTCTAGCCTCATGGGTCATGGGTTGTAGATTGATAATACCTCTCTTTCTCTTATGGTATATCTTTTTTCCTTTTAATTTTCTTTTATTCTTGTTATCTCCCATTGTCTAAATAACTTTATTTTTTCAATATTTCTCTATATTGCTATTTCTATTTCTTTGTTTCTTTTTTCCATCTATTTTTAAGTTTTTCTATATGGGTTAGACCTTGGACCCTAGAATTTAAGTATTTTACCCATAGACCTTGATCTACACCCTAGCCTCATGGGTCATGGGCCATAGATTGATAAACATTTATCCTATAGCCTAGACACTTAGATCCTGGGCCCTTAATTTTTGAACCCTAAGCCATAGAGGCTATGTATTGTACTTGTGGAACCTAGACCAAGAAATATTACTATTTACCCTTTACCTTAAACTTGTGGATGAACCCTAGTGCTTAGGCTATGCTACTAGATATTTGACCTTAGACAATAGAACATGGGCATTAAATCCCAAGAACATAGGCCTTAAGGCCTTAAACCTTAGACCTTAAAGCTTCAAACTTCAATATCAAACCTTGAATTGTTAAATGATTAAAGCTTGGATCCAATACCATGTATACTAGACTATGGACCTTAGAATTTAAACACTAGACTATAGAAAATAATCATTACCCTAAATCTAAGAAATTGAACATTGTATGCTCAGAGACATTTACCCTAAAACTTGGAGCCTAGACCTTGGGCCCTATCCCTATATATTATAGATCATGAACCTTGAACCAAGCAACCTATACCATTTAATGTGAACTCTTAGAGCTTGGGTTTGGGATCACTAGGACTTTAACATTATGCACCCTCAATAAGAAACATATACCCTATACCATAAATCATTGGACCATTGGCATTTGACCCCATCCTTGGAGCCTTAACTTTAGACACTGGGATGTAGACACTATACCCTTTGGACTCTCAAATCATAGACTATGTGCCCTTTTATTGTGTCCCTTGATTCTTCACCTTGGAATCCAAGACTTCTTGAACATTACACATTAATTACTTGATCTTGGGCCTTGAATTTGGACTATAGAATGAAAGCATGGACCCTATAGATCAAATCCTTGAATCAAACATTGTTTCTAGACACATTATCCTAAAGCCTTTTGCCTTTGAGGTTGGATCCTAAACCTTAGAACCTTAACTTTGGACCCATGAACATTATATGTTCTAGCTTGGATTCATGGACCATGGACTTTAGATCAAGTAACTATTACTAAATATTGTGTCCTTAACTTTAGACAATTAGACCTCACACCTTAGACGAAGAAACCTTTGCCCTATGCCTTTGACCATGGACATTAGACCATATGCCCTAGTTCTTTGACATAAGACCTCAGATTGTGGATGGTAGACCTATGGAACCTAGGACTCAAATTCGAGAACTTAGACCTTGGACCCTATGATCTCTTTTTATCCCTATTATGCCTTTCTTTCATTCCTTCTTTATTTGTAGAGTATTTATTTCTCTATTATTCTCCCTTTATCTTCAAGTTTAGATCTCTCTATATGTATTTCCCTTTCTCATTCTCTTTCATTTTCGTGTTTCTCTATCTCTCATTCTTTTATTATTTATTTATTTCTATTATTTGGTGCTCTCTCTTTATTTCTTGGAACCTTTTCTCTTCCAATCTATATTTTTCTGTCTTGACCAAATTCTTTTTATCTTTGTCTCTCTTTATAATTTCCTTTATGTTTATCCCTTCTTTCTTACTATTTATTTATATCCCTATTATGCCTTTCTTTCATTCCCTTTATTTTTATAATGTATTTCTTTGTTTATCTTATTCTCTATTTATCTCATAGTTTAAATCTCTTTAGATCTATTTCCCTTTTTCATTCTTTTCCTTGTTGATATTTCTTTATCTCTCTCTCTCTCTTTTATTTTTTCTTTATTTCTATTATTTGATGCTCACTATATGTGCTTCTATCTCTCTTTATTTCTATTTTTCTTCCAATCTATATATTTTCCCTCTTAATCTTTCTTTTTGTTTATCCCTTCTATCTTACTATTTATTTCTATGTTCAATTCTATTTTTCATTATAAATGTTCACTAGATTTATTTATTTATTTATCTTTATCTTTCTATCTCTCCTTTTATTCCTTTGTTGGTGTTTCTCTTTCTTTTATTCTTTCTATCTTTCTTGATTTGTTTATTTCTTCATATTTTTATGTTTTTGTCACTTTCCTTCTTTCTTTTCTTTTTCTTTTAAATTCTCTCCTTCCTTTTCCTTTCTTTTTTCTCATTATTTTTATTTTTCCCAAATTTTACTTTCTTTCTTTATACTATTCATCCCTCTTTTTGTTCTTTCATTATTTCTATGGATCAAGTGTGCCTATTTAATTATGTTATTTGTTGTCTTCTAGGGGCATTGATTTTGTTTGGGTTTCGTTCATAAAAATCCATGGGATCAAACTCTTGAGGGTGAAAGACCTATATAGTGTTGTCTCATTTATGATATATACTTTCATTTCTATGTAATATTTAAATATGAGTGCAAAGAAATATATTTTTGTTCTTTATTTGGGCTTGGCATCTTATAGTGGTATTAGAGCCAAGTTTCCTGACAACTTGAGGGTATTTTATGCAACCGAGTGAAAGGGATCAACGTGCTATTGAGAGGGAAAGGAACAAAGAAGAAGTTGTGACATCATGAATAGAAGGAAAAGGTAGGATGTCTAATAGGGGTGATCAATGGGACACTTTCTTAAGGCAAATAGATCAAATGCAGGAGAAAATGGCCAATAAATAGGAGCAAACAACGTAGATGATGAACATGTTGATGTAGACCATGCATAATATGAATAACACCCTCAAATTTGTACTAAATAATAGTCTAAATGGCTATCATTCTAATTAGAATGGACCTAAAATTTAGAGCAGTATGCCTGCTACTCAACCCACACAACCATCATTCTTGCCCAAAAAGGGCTAATCATGTTGGAGGTGATGTCAATTCAAGCACAAATGCCTATGCTCAACTTGATCCAGATGTGAGGAGTCAAATCCCATTTATTTAAATTCACAAAGCATGGAGTGGATCGAAAGGGAGAAAACCAATACACTATTCCAATAGAGATTTGCAGCATAGGGTGAGCAAGTTGACTCTCCCAAATTTTAATGGTTTGAGGAAGGTTACAACATGAGCTTGGGTACAAAAGCTTGATACATACTTTTCACTCAACCCAATGATTGAAGATGAAGCAATCAAGTTTGTCAATCTACATTTGGAAGGTGTAGCTCATGAATGGTGGCATCATGGCATCATGACACAGGTTTAATTTTGTTACTACATATGTTGATTTCACACAAAATCTCATAGATAGGTTTGATATAAGAGATCTGAAGGTATACTTCAAGGAATTGACACGATTAAGGCAACATGGAATAGTGGATGATTAAATTTTAGAATTTCAAAGGCTTGTTGTTATGGTTCTAGATGTGACAAATAGTCTAGACTCATGTTCTTGTTCATTGAAGGGCTATCAGAGTCTTTTTGTGGTTTGGTGAGGGCTTTAGAACAAATATCTTTGCAGGAGGCTATTCAAAGAGCCTCAAGCCTTGAGGACTCCATTGGTGGTCTATTGTCCCCTTTCCCACTCGCTCCCTATCTTCACTAAAGTTGTTCACCCAAGTTTTACTATGCTATCTACCTCAAGCATAACATATCTTTGCCACTTCTCCATTCTTAGCATTGCCCCCTCTATGTCTAATTTTTGTTCTTTCAATTGGAAAAAACTTGACCTAAGCCCGTGCTCTCTTCTCTTGTCAATATTCCCTATCTTATCCAACATACTTTCTTCCCCTCAATTTCCTATGCCTCTCTTTCTTATTGGACATTCTCTATCTCTCTCTTTCTTATTAGACATTTTATATTTCTTAAGTTGTGGATATGCTCCCTATGGCCTTGGGTTTGACTTTGAGGTTTGGGTTTACTCGATGCACATGTTTTGTGGGTTGTCGCATACATCCCTAAGGGGCTAGTCTTGCCCAACATGACACCTCTTTTCGACCCCAACTTAGCAGAATGTAAGACCAAGGTAAGGTAGGTTGGGCATTAGGCTAGGTTGTAGGAATACCCCTAAGTCAACAAAAAAAAGAAAAGAAATAGAAGTCCATACTTTTTTACTGTAAAAATGTAAGATCGTTTGCAAGTTGTTTCATACATCCCTAGAGGACTAGTCTTGCCACAACGTGACACCCCTTCTTGACCCCAACTTGGAAAAATGTAATACCAAGGTAAGGTGGGTTGGGTGTTGGGCTGGGTTGCGGCAATACCTTTGAGTCAACAAAAAAAAGAAGAAATAGAAGCCAATACCTTTTTATCATTAGAATGTAAGACCCATCACGGGTTGTTGCATATAGCCCATGAGGACCATTCTCACCCCAGTATGAAACCCCTTCTCAACCCCAACTTGGTAGAATGTAATATGAAGATAGGGTGGGTTGGGTGTTGGCCTAGGTTGTGGGGATACCTCAAAGTCAAAAAAAAAAGAAGAGAAGTCCATACATTTTTATCATTAAAATGTAAGATTCCTTGCGAGTTGTTGCATCTCGAGGGGACTAGTCTCACCTCAATATGACACCACTTCCCAACCCCAACTTGGAAAAATGTAAGACTAAGGTAAGGTGGGTTAGGCATTGGGCTGAGTTGTAGGGTTACCCTTGAGTCAACAAAAAAAAGTTCATACCCTTTTATCATTAGATTGTAAGACCCCTTAAAGATTGTTGCATGCATCCCCAGGGGACTAGTCTCACCCCAACGTGACACCCCTTCCTGACCCCAACTTGGAAAAATATAAGACTAAGGTAAGGTGGGTTGGGCATTGGGATGGGTTCCATAGATACCCTTGAGACAACAAAAAGAGTTCATACCTTTTTATCATCAGAATGTAAGACCCTTTGTGAGTTGTTGCATACATCCCACAAGGACTATTCTCACCCTAGCATGAAACCCCTTCTCAACCCCAACTTGCCAAAATGTAAGACCAAGATAAGGTGGGTTAGACATTGGGCTGGGTTATGGGGATACCCCTGAGTCAATAAGAAAAAAGAAGAAAGAGAAGTCCATACCTTTTTATTGTTAAAATATAATTTTTTTTGCGAGTTGTTGCACTCCTAGGGGACTAGTTTCACTTTAGAATGACACCCCTTCTCGACTCCAACCTAGAAAAATGTAAGACCAAGGTAAGGTGGGTTAGGTGTTAAACTAGGTTGCAGGGATACCCTTGAGTCAACAAAAAAAAGTCCATACCTTTTTTTATCATTAGATTGTAAGACCCCTTGTAGGTTATTGCATGCATCCTCAGGGGACTAGTCTCGCCCCAATGTGACACCCCTCCTGATCCCAACTTGGCAAAATGTAAGACTAAGGTAAGGTGGGTTGGGTGTTGGGTTGGGTTGAAGAGATACCCTTGAGTCAACAAAAAGTGTCCATACCTTTTTATCATTAAAATGCAAAACCCTTTGCGAGTTGTTACATACATCCCAAGGGGACTACTCTCACCCTAACGTAGCACCCCTTCCTGACCCCAACTAGGAAAAATGTAAGACCAAGGTAAGGTGGGTTGGGTGTTGGGTTGGGTTGCAAAGATACCTTTGAGTTAAAAAAAAAAGGGAAGTCCATACCTTTTTATCATTACAATATAAGATTCCATGTGAGTTGTTGCACCCTTGGGGACTAGTCTCACCCCAACCTGACACCCCTTCCTGATCCCAATTTGGAAAAATGTAAGACCAAGGTAAGGCGGGTTAGGTGTTGGGTTGGGGTATCGGGTTAGGGATACCTTGAGTCAACAAAAAAATTCCATACCTTTTTACCATTAGATTGTAAGACCCCTTACAGGTTGTTTCATGCATCCCTAAGGGACTAGTCTCACCCCAATGTAACACCCCTCCTAAACCCAACTTGGAAAAATGTAAGACCAATGTAAGCTGGGTTGGGTGCTTGGTTGGGTTGCAGAGATACCCTTGAGTCAACAAAAAGAGTTCATACCTTTTTATCATCAGAATGTAAGACCCTTTTGTGAGTTGTTGCATACATCCCAAGGGGACTACTCTCACCCCAACGTGACACCACTTCCTGACCCCAACTTGGCAAAATGTAAGACCAAGGTAAGGTGGGCTGAGTGTTGGGTTGGGTTGCAGAAATACCCTTGAGTAAAAAAAAGATAGAGAAGTCCATACCTTTTTTATTGTTAAATATAAGATTCCTTACAAGTTTTTGCACCTCTAGGGGACTAGGGGACTAGTTTCTCACCAACGTAACACCCCTTCCCAACCCCAACTTTCTAAAATGTAAGACCAAGGTAAAGTGGGTTAGGTGTTGGACTAGGTTGCAGGGATACCCTTGAATCAACAAAAAAATGTCCATACATTTTTATCATTAGATTGTAAGACCCCTTGTAGGTTGTTGCATGCATCCCTAGAGGACAAGTCTCACCCCAATGTGAAACCCTCTCATACCCCCAACTTGGCAAAATGTAAGACTAAGGTAAGATGGGTTGTGTGTTGGGTTGGATTGTAGAGATACCCCTGAGTCAACAAAAAGAGTCCATATTTTTTTATCATCAAAATATAAGACCCTTTGTGAGTTGTTACATACATCCTAAAGGGACTACTCTAGCCCCAATGTGACACCCCTTCCTAACCCCAATTTGGAAAAATGTAAGACCAAGGTAAGGTGGGTTGGGTGTTGGGCTGTGTTGTAGAGATACCCTTGAGTAAAAAAAAGAGAAAGAAAAGTCCATACCTTTTTCTCATTAAAATATAATATTTTTTGCGAGTTATTGCACCCCTAGGGGACTAGTCCCACCCTAGCATGACACCCTTTCCTGACCCCAACTTAGCAAAATGTAAGACCAAGGTAAGGTGGGTTAAGTGTTGAGCTAAGTTGTAGGGATACCATTGAGTCAACAAACAAAGTCCATACCTTTTTATCATTAGATTGTAAGACCCCTTGTAGGTTGTTGCATGCATCCCTAGGGGACTAGTCTTGTCCCAACGTGACACCCCTTCCTGACCCCCAACTTAGCAAAATGTAAGACCAAAGTAAGGTGGGTTGGGTGTTGGGTTGGATTGCAAAGATACCCTTAAGTCAACAAAAAGAGTCCATCCCTTTTTATGATCAAAATGTAAGACCCTTTGCAAGTTGTTAAATACATCCCAAAGGGACTACTCTCACCTCAACGTGACACTCCTTTCTTACCCCAACTTGGAAAAATGTAAGACCAAGGTAAGGTGGGTTGGGTGTTGGGTTGGGTTGCAAAGATACCCTTGAGTAAAAAAAGAAAGAAAAAGTTCATATTTTTTTTTCGCTAAAATATAAGATTCCTTATGAGTTGTTACACCCCCAGTGTGACACCCTTCCCGACCCCAACTTGGCAAAATGTAAAACCAAAGTAAGGTGGATTAGGTGTTGGGCTAGGTTGTAGGGATACACTAGTCTCAACCTAATGTGACACCCCTCCTGACCCTAAGGTGGGTTGGGTTGTAGAGATACCCTTGAGTCAACAAAAAAAGTCCATACCCTTTTATCATAAGAATGTAAGACTCTTTGAGAGTTGTTACATACATCCCAAGGGGACTACTCTCACCCCAACATGACACCCCTTCTTGACTCCAACTTTGCAAAATGTAAGACCAAGGTAAGGTGGGTTGAGTGTTGGGTTGGGTTGCAAAAACTCCTTGAGTAAAAATTAAAAAAAATCATCAAAGATACCCTTATAGGTTGTTGCATACATCCCTAATAGACCAGTCTCATCCCAACGTAACACCTCTTACCGAACCCAACTTGGCACAAAGTAAAGTGGGTCGAACATTGGGCTTGATTGCGGGGATACCCCTGAGTCAACTAAAAAAAAAGAAAGAGAAGTCTCACCCCAGTGTGACACCCCTTCTCGACCCCAAATTAACAAAATGTAAAATCAAAGTAAGGTGGGGTAGGCGTTGGGTTGGGTTGGAAGGATACCCTTAAGTCAAAAAAAAAAATCATACCTTTTTATCATTAGAATGTAAGACCCCTTGCAAGTTGCTACATACCTTCCACGAGGACTATTCTTGCTCTAGTATGACACCCTTACCAAAGCCCAACTTGGTAGAATGTAAGAGAAAGGTAAGGCAGATTGGGTGTTGGGCTAGATCACAAAGATACCCCTGAGTTAACAAAACAAAAAAGAAAGGGAAGTCTATACATTTTCATCGTTAGAATGTAAGATCCCTTGTGAGTTGTTGCACTCCTAGGGGACTAGTCTCACCCCAGTGTGACACCCCTCCTGACCTCAACTTGGAAAAATGTAAGACAAAGGTAAGGTGGGTTAGGTGTTGGGCTGGGTTGTAGAGATACCTTTGAAGCAACAAAAAAAATCTATATTTTTTTATCGTCATAATGAAATACCTTTTGTGGCTTGTTGCATACATTCCTAGGGGACTAATCTCGCCCTAGCATGACACTTTTTTCCTGATCTTAATTTTGCAAAATGTAAGACCAAGGTAAGGTGGGTTAGGCATTGAGCTAGGTTGTAGGGATACCCTAGAGTCAACAAAAAAAAATCATACATTCTTTATCGTTAGAACGAAAGACCTTTTGTGGGTTATTGCATACATCCCTAGGGGATTAGTCTCGCTCCAGTGAAACACCCCTTCATGACCCCAACTTGGCAGAATGTAAGACTAAGGTAAGACAAGTTGGGCATTGGGCTGGGTTGCGAGGATACCCTTGAGTCAACTAAAAAAAAGAAAAAAAGAGAAGTCTATACCTTTATATCATCAGAATGTAAGATCTCTTACGAGTTGTTGCATCCCTAAGGGACTAGTCTCACCCGAACATGACACCCCTTCTCGACTCCAACTTGGAAAAATGTAAGACTAATGTAAAATGGGTTAGACATTGAGTTGGGTTGCAAGGATACTCGAGTTAACAAAAAAAGTCCATACATAATGGGTCTTACATTCTAATGATATCGTCAAAATGTAAGACCCTTTGCGAGTTGTTGCATACATCCATCCCTAGGGAACTAGTCTTGCCCCAATGTGACACCCCTTCCCGACCCCAACTTGGTAAAATGTAAGACCAAGGTAAGGTGGGTGTTGGGTTAGGTTGCAAGGATACCCCTGAGTCAACAAAAAAAGAAGAGCATACCTTTTTATCATCTTTGAAAGGGGTTTGGATTGAAATATTTTGTGTTTTGTTGATTAATACACCAACAACCCATTTGTATTAACACTATTACAAATAGGAAGAGAGGCATATTATGGAATCAACCAAAACTAAAAAGGGATGGAAAATAATGAACCAAAATAGGTAAAACCAAGGAATTCTTTGTCATATGATTAAAATTTAGAAACCATGACTTCACCAATCAAAATTATTTTTTTATTTTCTCTCCTCATATGTCTTTCTATCTTTTATTTGTTATCTATTTTTCTCATCTTGAATTATCCATGTCTTGCTTGCTTGCTCATAAAGGTGGCCTATATTTGTTTTATTCTCTCCATCTATTTTTTATCTTTCTTTTTTTTCATTTATTTGTTTTATTCCCTCATAAAGGTGGCCTTGGTCTATGAAATCCTAAACAAACTCACCATTTCCATATTAACTAGGGATTTGATTAAAAGGTTGGAGATTGAAAAAAATAAATTCTTTTATGTGCATTATAGAGGCCATGACCATGTTGTGTAAGAAAACCAACTATCAAGTGACTCAATGCTTGGTCCTTAAGGAAAATAACATCGAAATTGAGAGTTCAGTTAGAACTGAGGAAATCAAAGAAAATCTAAACAATAATAAATTTAATCTTTTTTTTTATTATCTCTCTTTCATACTTTATTCATCAATCTATCTTATATTTTCATCTCTTTTTTAATCTATATATCTCATTATCTCTTTCTTCATCGATCTATTTTTATTTTTTCTCACTATTTTCTCTTACATATCTTTTTCTCTTTTTTACTTTTATATTTTTTTTTGGGTTTGCTTCTAAATTTTATTTTTCTTTATTAAATTATCTTTCATTCCTTTTATCTCTCCTCAAACTTTTTTTCTATCTATTTCTATCTAGTCTTTTTTTATCTCTATTTCTCTTCCTTTTGTTTTTCCATCTCTCATTTATTTATTTTTGTTTATGTTTTTTTGTTGTTTGTTTCTATCTTTTTTTAATTTCATACTAGGCATTTACTTTTTTATTTTATTTTAATATTCTTTCCTTCTTTATCTTTTTTTATGCCTTTGATTTCTTTTTATTTCTTTCCATAATTTCAAATTTTTACCTTTTTTGTTTCTATATATGTCCATCATCAATTGGTTTTTAATTTTCACTATTCATTTCTTTCATTGCCTCTTTCTCTCTATCCCTCTCTTTCTTAAAGTTATTTCTTTGTTTTACCCTTTATCTAGACCATTATTGTTTTGTTTCTTTGTATTTTGTATTTGTTTTAGTTCTACGTTTTATCGGTCATTCTACTTTTTTTCTTTATTTCTCTATCTTTCCATCTCTTTCTCCATATATCTATTTTCCAATTTCTTTTCCTCACTTTGGTTCTCTTGTATCTATTTTCCTCTTTTTATCTCTTTCATTTTGCTCTCTTTTCTTTCTTTCCTCTTTCTTTTTTGGTTATTCTTTCATTGGTCTCTATTTTTATCTATTTTTTAATTTCTTTTTATCTGCTCTCTTTATTTCTATCTATTTTTTTGTTTTTTTTATGTTCTTTCTTTATTTTTCATCATCTATTTTTCTTTATGTTTTAGTTGCTTTCCTTTTATTATTTTTATTATTTTTATGTATTTATGTCTTTTTTAATATATATATATATTTTTAATATTTTAATATCTCATGTCTTTTTCTCTCTTACTATTTTCATTCATTCATTTTTATACTCTTTTTTTTATATTTCTTTTTGTTGTCGTTATATCTCATTTTTATAATTTTCATGTGTTCTTTTTATCTTTTATATGCCCTTTCCATTTACATGTTTTTATTTCTCTCTTCTTATTTTTGTTCTTCTCTCTCTCATTTTTTTGTGTGTTATTTATTGTTTTTTTCTTCTCTCATTATTTAAGTGTATTTATTTTCAATCCCTCACCATGACTATCTTTGTTTCTTTGTATAATTTTCCCTTCTTCTTTATCATTTTTTATTCCTTTCTTATTAGACTATGGATCACTAACACTAAACTTATGATGTTGGAGTTTGTATCCTTGATCTTTGACATTTGATATAAGATCCCTAGAGACATCAATTGTGAGAATAGATCTTAGTCTATAGAATTTGGATAATAAAATGTAGAATATGCATGTTACATCATAATTCCTAGAACTTGGACCTAATGCTTTGATAATACAAACCTAGAACCTTAACCCTCAAGATCTTAGAACTTAGATCCTAGATCCAAAAACATAAACTTTGGACCCATAGACATTGAAATGGTGGGCTACTAACCTTGACCAAGAAACTTTTATCCTAAAACACTCTACCGCCCAACCTTAAAATTTTGAGTTTTCTCTTCTATGTTTTTTCCTCGATCTCTTTTCATCTTAGTTTCATTATTTTTACTTTTCATTATATGTTTATCTTTCTCATTTTTCTACCATCTTGATTTATTTCTAATTTTATTTTCTTCTCTATTATCATTTGAGAATGCTTCATTTCAATCACTCTCGATTGCTATCTATAATTCTCTCTTATATTTTCCTTTGATTTCTTTTTTCTTTTTTTCTTTTCTTTCTCCCATTTTGGACAATAGATCATGGTCCATAAACTATTGGTGTTGGGTCTTGGATCATTTATCCTTGATACTAGACTCATAAACTTGTTGACATTAGACACTACATGTTGGGTCCTAGAATTTAGATTATAACATGTAGAACTTGGACATTATAATCTTGGCACATGACTTCAAAACTTGGAGCCTAAAAATCTCACAATTTAGATCTTAGGCTTGTGGATGACTGACCTTGATCAAGAAATGTTTACCCTTTACCGTCAACTCTTAGATTGGGAACCCTAGAGTTGTGGAATATGGACCCTAGACCAATAAATATTTACCCTATATTATAAACCCTTGAACCCATGCCTTGAGATGTATGCTTCTATATTGCATAACCTACACCCTAAACTTGTGGATTATGGATGTTAGACAAAAAATTACATGATAACATCAATCCTAGACCTTTACCTTGAATATTTGACCCTTGGTCACACTAGATTATGTATATTGGATCATTGGGACCTAGTTGTCGAATCATAGACCCCATACTTTGTATCCTCAAACCTTGATCCTTGACTTTGGACCCCAAGACACCTAAATCACTTGACCTTGGTCAGTAGATCTCAAGCCTTGAAATTTAGACTCTAGAATGTAGAACAAGGACCTAAATGTTACTAGGAACCAAACCTTAAGCTATAAACATGTGATCTTAAAATTTAGAGCCTCCAATTAGGAACTTGGATCCTAGATCCTTAGACATTAACTTTAGACACTTTGATGGTGTCAATCTAATTAGGTATCACAAATAGAACCCTTAATTGAATCTTCTATCATATTTATTATTTACCTTCCAAACATTTGCAAGCCATAATTGATTCACAAGGGTAGGTATGTACTTTAAAGTTAAGTTTAAAAGAACATATATTCATCAAGTTAATCATTAGTTTTCTTGGTCTTCAATTAAATATCACATGATTACTTGCAGATCACCATCCAAGACCTAATTGATTCTTAAAGTTCCTAGTGTTGGAAAACCTAGGCTCTGATATGGGATATTATGCCCGTCATGAACACAACACAAATTTTTAAAAGAAGTAATTAAGTCCATTGATGTTAAGCCTCACATTATGATAATGTGAGTAGATATTAGTGAACTTCATTAATTCTTTTAAATTTGTTTCTTTTGTGGTGTGTTCATGATGGGTGTGACTAATGGAATTTGGACTCATGGACCATGAACCCTAAACCAACATATCATATACCATAAAACCTTGGACCCTAAACCCTCCATCTTGGACTTATGTACCATAGACTTTGGGGGTAAGAATTTTTTCATGTAGCTTGGACCTTGCACATTGGAGCATTTTCCTTGAATCTTTGACACACTAGAACACTCTTGGACTTTAGGCCTCAAACCTTAACCATAAAACTTGGACCCTATTGTCTCTCTCTCTCTCTCTCTCCATTTATCTCACCTTATTATTTATGTACCTTGCACATTGGATCATTTTCCTTGAATCTTTGACACACTAGAACACTCTTGGAATTTAAGCCTCAAACCTTAACCATAAAACTTGGACCCTATTGTCTCTCTCTCTCTCTCCATATATCTCACCTCATTATTTTTTATTTTTAGATTTATTTCCTCTCTCTCTCTCTCTCTCTCTCTGTATCCCCCCCACCCTTCTATTTCTCTTTATTTCTTACAACCTTAATTTCTATTTGTGTTTTAGTATATATATTTTTGCTTTTTACCTTTATTTTTGTTATTTTCTCTCTTTTTGTATTTGTTTCTCTTTATAATAATATGGGAAATATAATATTCAATATTTTCTTGGCTCTCATTAGCCATAATCTATCTTCTGAGAACTCCCCCAATACAAAATTATTTTCAAAATATCAATTTCTTGGCTCTCATTAGCCACAATCTAACCCTTCAAGCCTTCCCCATTATTTTTTTCATAATGATGATTTTAGGCCTACCACCCAAAACATTACAATAAAGTATGACTGAAATCATAATTTAAAGCAAGTGTTTCCATAACTTTACATTACTAACATTTATATAAGGCTACCGTTTATATCTCTATTTTCTCTACCTAAACACCATTTTCATCTTGATGTTCAATCAAATTACCCACTCTAGACCATACATGAGGCATAACATTCAAATTAATTCTGATAACATTGTGTGCTTATCGGCTAAGCTAGAAGATTGTTTTCATTTACAACCAATGCCAGAACTAGAACTGGAGGATCATGGTCATGCATGAGCAACACCATGATTGCATTCACCCTCACCCTCACTCTTTCTGGTAGCTGACAATCAATCTCACCATAATTGCATTTACCCTCATCCTCACTCTTTCTATGCTTGAATTTCCCAATGCCAGTCTTCTTGATTGTAATGTATATTATAAAATTCCCAGGAAACAATCCACCAATCATACCCCTATCCCTTCCATAAATGATAACTTTGGTGTGCCTTTAATAGAGTTCCATTTTGTAAATAAACTTCCTTCACAACTTTATTCGTGATAGATTCAACTGACTTGAAACACTAAAGCAAGTCTAACATGTTTGAAATGAAAATTGAAAAAATTGAGATGAGAAGATTAAATGCCTTGCCTCTAGTTCCAAGATTTCAACACCTATTACCCTTTTGACACTTCTTTTGAACAATGAACAATAGCCCTTAAACACCAGCTGAAACTCTACATCTTCTATTGCCTCTATGAATTGAAGCTCCCATTTGTTCACTAGAATGAACACTCTGTAATTGCATGGGTAGTATTCCATCTTCATTCTTTGACAAGCTTTACAAACTCGTGACACCACCCACACCTCACCACTATTAGAATATGAGTGATGTTGCATATACCCAATTGCTCAACACTAAAGGAAACTCAAAAAAACTCTATGAAACAACAATTGATATGCTAAAACTAAAATTTACCATACTACATGTATTCTCACCAAAATGACATGAAGGTCGCACCTTTAAAATGATGAAATAATTGCCCTTGTCCTTTCACACAACTAGAAATCTTACTTCACATGTGTTGAAGCTGTTGTTGTAATTCTCAATAATGAATGAAAAAACTTAAAGAATGGCATGTAGAAGATTATATAAACTTAGAAACCGCTAACAAAATTTAGCAAAGGCATAAGGTTATATATAGATTATCAATATAATCTATATCCCAAAATGTAGTCGTGGAACCCCAAAGATGAGCTCACATTTGTTGATGACATATGAATTCATACAACATTGATAAATTAAACACATGTGATATTACTTAAAATGTACAAGGCACAAATCAAATAGTAAATTGAATAAGTACCTACAAAATCACACATTAGTAAAAATAATTACTTCGCTGACATGCGTCATGAAAATCCTGTCATATCCTAGCTCCAAGAATATGAGTTGACATGAGAAATGAACCTCTAGCGCTCATTACACAGATTACTTACAATGAACCTTTACTCTCACCATTATGTCACACAAACTTTGTAGATGACATCAACAAGTAAGAGTAATTTCTTGTACAAATTATTTCTTTACAACTGAGAGCATTTTAAAAACTTAACCAATTGACACATGACCAAATATCTAGGTTAAACAATGACACACAAAACTAATTTGATGAGCTCCACAACAATCTTGCCACATGTGATTGATACCCCGCTATTCTATACAATGCTTAGCCATGAAAGCATGACATATGGACAAATTCTTAAATAGCTTACATGCCTCCTTCAACCTTTAAAATTCACACAAATTCAAATGTGTATTTATTTGATTTATTACATGCGTCACTAATTCTACATCTTGTTCGTAGCCTAAATTTGCCAAGAAATCCGCAAGACCATTTCCTGCTCTATATGTATGAAGAATTAGATAACTATAAAATTTATCTAATAACACCCAAATTTATTTCAAAACATATCTAAGATGCCAGTTTTGAATTTTTTCTTTCTCTACATGCATTCAAATATGATGAGAGAATTTTCTTCAACCTGAACCTTTAAAATTTTAAACAAAATTACCATTCTTAAACCATGTAACAACGCATGGGCTTCAACAACATTATTCATGTTAGATTGAAGTTTGATTGATTTATCAATCAACACCCTACTCCTATAATCTCTAATGACAACCCCTGCTCAAGATATGCCAAGGTTACCTCTACTTGATCCATCAAAATTTTACTTAAAAATCCCTATGAAGGAGGCTTCCAATTTACATTTGTCTGATCAACTTTCTTTTGTGCAATTTGAAGTTACCCTCCTTTAAAAGGTAGGCAAATATGGGACCATTTTAAGTAAATGGCATCCCAATCTATGAAAATGGAGTCAACTCACTTTACTCTCTGAAATAGACTGTTCTAACCTAATCAACACTTGATCAATAACACATTTTTCTTTTTTGTAATATGCACTTATTTCTAGCCCACCATATTGCCCACACAACCATTGCTGGTATGATTTTCCAAATGCATGCAAAGAGAATTTTTGAATAAAATTGGCTAGCTTGAGAATAGATTCCACAAATTGTCCAAAAGAGGAGAATGCCAACTCAATTTGTTTAAAAATATATATCAATAGGACTAAGCTACTCTACAAGCCAAGAAGAAGTGATTTATATCTTCAAATTCCTCTTCACAAAATACACACTTAAAAGGTTTTGCTATCCCTAATTTGAACAATCGTTCACTTGTCAAAACTTTGCTCTTGATTGCAAGCCAAGAAAAACGTCTCGCCTTTGAAAAAATCATTGGATTCCAGCAAAATGAGTAAGCCCTTTGATATCCTACTTGCATAAAATTTTGTGAAATTTCTTTATAACCATCTCTAACTGAATAATCACCTGTTTTGGAGAAATCCCATATTACCTCATCATTTTATGTTTAGATATACTGACCTTTTTTCCAAAATCTGCTTCAATACTCATTTCTATTCATTTGGAATGACACAATTAGATTAATCCTTCCATTTTACCCTTCCCATTGTCATATCAACCTAATCAATATAATCCTTGACATTAGCTCCCCAACTTGTAACTAGAATGCTTTCTGTGTTTTCAAAATTGTGAAGAGAATTGATGGGTGGATTCCCATTCCACAAATCCTTACAAAACAAAGGTTCCTCACCATTATTAACCTCCCAATTTAAATGAGACCTTATGAAATTCTTACATGAGATTAAAAAGTTCCACATTGTTGATCCCGAAGGTAGATTTAACACAATGAGAATCCTATTAAGATTAGCATCATTTAAATATTTTGCTTGCATGACCTTATACCATTTTTAATTTGGTTTTGTGTACATATGCCATACCAACTTGGCACCCAATGAAAGATATATTATGCAACCCTATGAACCATAGATTTTATGGGTGTGAAATGCTATGACTCCTTTGCTCAATTAGGGTTTTTCACCTAGAGGAAATAAATAGGCCCCACACCAAAATCTAGGTGGTTCACTCAAACTAATGCAAACACAATGAAAATATGCCTAAATTCAATGATCTAGATGCAACAAACTGATAAAATTGATTGATTATTTATGCAAAACCTAAGAAATATGAAGTGCTTGGAAACACAGTGTTGTTTGCAAAAGACCTAAAAAGATGAATAAAAATGCAAATAGAACCAAACAAAAAGTTGTAACATAGAATGTGTGCACCTGTAAGTCTGATGGAGACTAGAAACTAATTTGAGAAACTATAAATGTTGAATTTTTGACTAACTGGGACTCATTCACCACCTTGAGCGAATCAGTCCTAGATTAGGGTTTTTACCTAAAATCTAATTTCTGCTAAAAGGGTACTAGAATCTGCACTAAGCTCTGACAGGAACCTCCAATGGGACTCATTCGTCATTCATGGTGAATTAGTCATTTTCTTGTTTTTTGAAAATTCAAGTTTCAAATATGCACTTTGTCTCCGACATAACACTTCTTGATGGAAATCTAGATCTGAATCTCTGAAAAACACCTGCAAAACAGCTTTAAATTTGTTTTCTAATGGGGGGTTTTCCTTGGTCAAACCTCTAATTTGGTAATTAAACCTTGAGTGGATAAAATCTACATAAAACCCTAGCCTTAAGTTTGTCTAAGACTAGGAAAATATGAAGTAAGACAAAACCCTATTCTAATGTGCTACAATAAGATGAGAAAATGTGACTTGAATGATGCAAGACTTCAACCTAAGAAACCCTACAACATCTCAACTGAATGTATAGAAAATGGAAGATGGAATCACTTTGAAAATAAGTCTTTAGGTGTGATTTGATGGCTAGTTGCATCTCCTCAACCTAGATTTCTCCATGATTCTCCATAGGCATCCATGGTCAACTCTTTGCAATGTTAGATCTTGAATGGTAAGTGAGCTTGAAGACTTGCAAAAACCCTATCTTGTTGTCCAAAAGCTTCAACTTTGTTGTAGAAATGCTAATGAAACTTCTTATGGAAGACTCACAACACTTGACTTTTGAATTTTGATTTGTAAAAATGACTAGGAGATGTGAAAAATGACCTAAAATGTGTATTTATAGTCATCAATACCTAATTTTCTTGTTATTTAGACCTAAGAGGCCAACATCCACTAAAAAATTGAATTAGGTCAATCAAATTCCTACTCAAAATTGAATTTTTCCCCAAAAGGGACTCATTCGCCACCCTTGGCGAATGGGCCCCACTAGAGGGGACTCATTTGCCCAAGGTGGCAAATGGGTCCCACTTGTGGTTTTTGGAGGTGGTTTTTTGATATATGAATGAATTAAGTATTATTTGTTGGGATTTGTATGATTTTTAGGTGAAATGGGCCTCTAGATCAAGAATAATGGGTCTTAGGGGCCTATAAATGATGTTTTGAAGAATGAAATTAATGCAAGGGTACTCAGAAGTAGGTTTAAATTAAGTGTGAAATTGTCTCTTTTTGCAAGAGTGTCCAATTTTCTGTGCCACACCATGTACCCCCTTTTAACTTTTCCATGCATATTTTTTCAAGTGATATTAAAGGAACTTTGTTTTACTATCCATATTTTCAGACCATAAGAAATTTCTGATCAACTTTTCAATTTGTGCTACTACGGATTTAGGTGCTTTTAATACAAACATAAAATAATTAGGTATTGAGGACAAGACTGATTTTTCCATTAGAATCCTACCTAATAAGGACAACCATCTTCCTTTCCAAGACATAATTTTTTCTTGTAGTTCCTTGTTGCTTCTTTCCCAATCCTTTCCCTTCATATCTCATTCTCTACATGATTATGAAACCAATACCATCACCAACAACTGCAGGCTTCATTACATTGCCATCCTCAACTCCACCTTTCAAAGAAACTTCTGCAACATCACACAAATCATTAGTATCGCAAGAAACATCACATACTTCAGGTTTAGATCCCAATCTTTCATTCTCCTCCTAGCATGCTATAAGTGACTGCTCCAACTAATCAACATGTTCCTTCAAGCCAGATATTTCCTGCTTCTGCAAATTGTTCTCTTTATTCAGCTCTTTCAAACTTTCCTCTAAAACAATCTTGAATTCTTCTGCAAATTTATTTTTAAGGTCTTCCAACATATCCAACTCTACTTCTAGTTCTTCATTTCTCCTTCTCAATTCCGCATTACACTTCTTGATTTCGCACAGTTCCTCCTCCAAAGTATCCCTTTTACATACTAGGGTTTCATTTTCCTTCTTCATCCTCTTCCCACTCTTCCTCATTGCAACAAATTGGATAAACAACCAAACTTCAATGCTTACATAATCACAACCAGCTCTGATACCATTTGATGCAGCCAAGGGGGAGGATCCAGTTAAAGATTGTCCAACCTTGTAGCCTAGACTATCAACTCCATGATCCCACAAATATGCAATAGGATTTTAACACTTAATCCACAAAAAGATAAAAGACATTCAAGAACACCAGACACAAGATTTATCCTGGGAAAACCCTAACAGGGAAAAAACCAGCCTTCAAAGCTCATCCACACTATATTAGATCTCAAAACACATTACAAATGCCTCATAGGCTTACAAGATCTAGGCCACAACCCAAGGATTACAAATTAACATTCTCCATCAGCTCTTTCGTTCAGTAATCTACCTACAGGTCTTGCACTGCCTCATTGATCGACGATCTAAACAAGCCACCCTGTAACTTGCCTCAAGTTCCTCTTCTCTAAGATCATTTTAGATCATAATACTTCATCACTCTTCATACTTCACACCATCAAGCACCTTGTCAATCTAACTTCTTCTAATGCCTTGTAACAATCCTCTTGCTTCTATTTATATCATCGACAAATCATCCAACCCTTAACATGTCGTCCCATTACAATGGCTAGAAATATAACGTGTCAGCTCAAATAGGTCAGCCCTCAACAATAACAATTTACCATGCGAATCAACCCAAGTCGGCCACAACAAATCCAGGACCCAAATCAACACCCTCAATCACACAAACACCTTCTAGATCACTCCTCGAAGATCCACAACACACCACAACACCATGTCAACCAAGAACAAGGTAAACATGACCTCACAAAAGAAAATTGCCAATTGCGGGCACATAGATCAATGTGGACCAACAACACACAATCTGGAAACATCCATGATCCTCATGAATCACCACAACAACATCCACAACAACTCCATGTACTGGAATCACATCATCTTCCCTTAGGAACACCAACCAGAATAACTGAACACTGTCAGCACATAGATCTTCACAACTTAATTGATCCTTCACGCAGATCCCTGAAACTTAACATGGAAATACTAGACACAAACAACAATAAACCATTTAATCCACAACCTTTAACAATCGAATTCAATAATTCGGTACCCTACATCTCTTTCACCTCACTGTCAACTGCTTCAACTTTCTGAAGGCTTCTAGATGCCCTTGTATCACGTGCTCCTTACTCCATCAACTTGCACTAATGCTTCCAAAACCAAATCCACTACATCTTTGATCTCTCCATTAACATCAATGATAACCAAATTTCCAACATCTTCCAGCTCTCATATTCAATCAATTAGCTCTTCCGGATCTAATGTTCCAAAAAAATCACACATCCATCTTATTGTTCTTCACAATTCTCGAAAGAGCTCTCAAAAATCTTTCTTGCCCAATATCTTCTTATTGTTCACCCTCTCTTCCCTGCTCTTCCAATCCACTTTCTTCTTCACTCACAGTGTCTCTTGTGATTCCAATATATATTCTCACCTCATTTCTTATATCATTTTTTATATCGTCTCTTATCATCTCACGAAATCGCTCTAATACTTCTTCTATCCTGGGCATTCCTTTTTGAGGTGGCATCTTGGAAGTTTTCTTCAACAAACCTCACACTTCACCCTACTCTCCAAAACAATCCTCTCGAATTATTCACCCACAAGTCCTAGTGTAGACTGCCTCACATTCGATGCTATGACTACACACTCAAGACCACCTACTATGATACCAATTAATGTAGGCACACAAAACCTCTTCTAGACCATTGAATTGACAACTTTATTTGCCATTCAATTATCAATATTTATGCTCAAAGAAACAATTTTAAATTCAATCCCCTAAATATTCATAAACAAATAATTTACAATGTATCAATCATATATCTAACAATTCAAATTTACAATGCAAGTTTAAATCAAATTAAACTTAGGTGATTTTTCCTTACAATTGACAATTCAAATTTTCCTTCATTCTGCCATAGACATCCATTCATATTCCAATATCTTGGTTCTTCCAATGAATCATGAACCCTCCACTATCAGCTTATTGTTGCATGTATTCCAAGTTACATTTCATATGAAGTGTCCCCTCTAACTATATGCAACCCAATTTAATTTTGCCAACATTAATTTCATTGTTTGGTTTGCAATCTCCAAGTCCGCGGTGGCTAAAATTCTACACTTTCCCACCCTTTTGTTCCATTGGCGGTTTGTTGCCCCCTTTTCCACTCGCTACCCATCTTCACTAATGTTGTTCACCCATGTTTTACTATTCTATCTCCCTCAAGCATAACATACCTCTATCACTTCTCCCTTCTTGGTGTCACCCCCTTTGCTTCTAATTTGTATTATTTCAATTGGAAAAACCTGACCTAGGTCTGTGCTCTCATCTCTTGTCAATGTTGCCTATCTTTTCAAACATAATTTCTTCCCCTCCCTTAATTACCTACACACAAGCCAAGTCTGGTTTTTTTTTTTTTTTTAAATCTCTTTTTCTTCCCTCTGGCCACGACCCCTTCCCAGTTTGCAATATATTTTTTTTCTCTCATCTTTTCAAATTTTGCCCATTCATATGATGTGCCTATTTGCATATGGCCTTTTTTCCAGAAGTACAAGTGCTAGGCACTCATTCATATTGCATTTAAATATCTATTTCAAACAACATAAATTGTGCTCAAATTTGTTTTTTAATCATAAATTAGTTAATTTATTGTTATAGCTTCTAAAATAAAAGTTATTATCATAGGCATTAAAAGGTGAATGAAACACAACAATCACCAATCCGTTGATCTCTATGTGCTTGTATTTTTCATGAAACCTTGTATTCTTTGAGAGTATGACACACCTTTGATTAAATAATTTTCTTCTTTTTCTTCCATTTGCTCCATCTCTCTCTCTCCCTCTCTCTAATGTAGGTGCACAAAACCTCTTGTACAACATTGAATTAACAAATTTTTTTATCATTTAATTATCAATATTTATGCTTAATTCAAAGAAACAATTTTAAATTTAATCCCCTAAATCTACACAAGCAAAGCATTTACAATGTATCAATCGGGTAAGTGCACCAAGATGGTTCCCAAAAAGGGGGCTTAAGTGGCCACTTTTTTTCTGAAATCAGGAAATGCTGACCTTGGACGTGAAATTGAGGATAGTTACACTCAAAATTTTGAGATGGAACAAAAACAAGGATCGAAGTGCTCCGAGTCTACTTTCTAAACTACTAATTTATTTTGAAAATGGTTGACATTAAGGGGTTCAAAAGAGGGATGTACACAAATTGGTACTGTTTTTGTCAAAAAAACATAACATAGCAACTCTTGTACGACTTGAGCACGGTGAACTTGTTTTTAGTATTTTTAAAATCGCTATGGTCAGAAGTTAGTTAACAACATCTAGTTGATGCTCAATTTTTCTGATAATTTTTTAATGAATATTTTATTTTTTACTAATTTTCTAAGTGGGAACTTCCTGAAAAGCAGAATTTTGGTTGTGCTTCCCCTACAAATTTTTGAAAATAATTGATTTTTTTTTCTTTTTTTTTTTAAATTTGTAGAATGGAGTCTTGTTTCTAAAAATTTAATTTATTTGAAATTTTGATGAATGGTTAATTTATAACAAAAAACACCAAACACTGCTTTTTAGCAAAAAATAGACATACAAACAAAAAAAATTATGGATGAAAGGCTTAACATTGTCAAAAAGTGAAAAAAATTTACATCATTGGATACCTAAGAGAGAAACTAACATTACCCATGTGTTCAATTTTGTCGATATTGAACTAGATGCAATCTTGATGGTGAGCACAGACTCGATTATGTGAAAAATTGTAGAATTTGCAAAAACACGTCTCTAGCCTTGTTGGGAATGCCCTCCAAGCCTTTGGGTTGGTATCCCAAGGAAAATAATTTCAATTTTTTCTTTGTTTTTAATGCAAAATAACGTGAGCAAGTTTTCTAAATTTTTTTTATAAAAATGGCCACAAAATTGGTACCCAACTTCATGCACCTACCCAATCATATATTTGGTAATTCAAATTTACAATCCAAGTTTAAATCAGACTAAACTTAGGTGATTTTTCCTTACAATTGACAATTCAAATTTTCCTTCATTCTACCATACACATCCATTCATCAGCCAATATCTTGGTTCTTCCAATGAATCATGAACCCTCTACTGTTGGCTTATTGTTGTTTGTATTCCAAGTTGCATTTCATATGAAGTGCACCCTCTAACTCTATGCAACCCAATTTAATTCTGCCAACATTAATTTCATTGTTTGGTTTACAATCTCCAAGTCCATGGTGGTTGAAATTCTACACCTGCTCGCCCCTTTGTTCCATTGGTGGTCTGTTATCCCCTTTTCCACTCATTGCATGTCTTCACTAAAGTTGTTTTCCCAAGTTTTACTATGCTATCTCCCTCAAGCATAATATACCTTTGCCACTTATCCCTTCCCAATGTCGCCCCCTCTGCTTCTAATTTATGTTCTTTCAATTGGAAAAACCTGACCTAGGCCTGTGCTCTCATCTCTTGTCAATGTTTCCTATCTTATCCAACATACTTTCTTCCCCTCAATTTCTGTGCACAAGCCAAGTCTAGTTTTTTTTTTTTTGAAAGCTCTCTTTCTTTTTCTCTGGTCGTGACCCCTTCCCAATTTACAATATAATTTTTTTGTCTCATCTTTTCAAATTCTAGCCATTCATATGATGTGACTATTTTGCATATGACCTTTTTTCTAGAGGTGCAAGGGATGGGAACTCATTCATATTGCATTTAAATATTTATTTCAAACAACATAAATTATGCTCAAATTTGTATTTTAATTGTTAACCAGTTAATTTAATTGTCATAGCTTCCAAAATAAAAGTTATTACATAGGCCAATAAAACAAAACAATTATCATTCCATTGAATTTTCAAACACACCAAAAATGGGAAACATGAAAGCAAATTATTTTTGGGCAATGTAGGATTGCCAATTTGCCCGAGTACTCCTACATCACTTCCTTTCTTCCTTTGTTGTTTTCTCATTGTTATTTTGCTTTCTTGCTTTGTTTCTTTATTTTTAATAATTTCTTTCTCCCATTTTTTATTTTTCATTTCTTTTTTCTCCTTTTTGATCTTCCTTTACTTCTTCTTTCTCTCATGCTTTACTTTCTATTATAGTTTTTCTTTTCTTTTCATCAATCTCTTTCACCATCTATTTATATGTTTTTTTTGTCTCATTTCTTTTTCTTACCTCCTATATATGCCTATTTATTTCTAGCATCCATTCCTTTTTTAATTACCTTTCAATATTTATTTCTACATCTCTCTCTCTTTGACATTATTTGCTTCTTTTCTTCTCTCTCTTGCTTTGTTCATTTTTATTTTCTCTTTAAAATTGTTTCTCTTTCTAACCCCTTTTTATTTTTTATTTATTTCTATCTTCAATCCTTTTTAATTAACTTCACTATTTATTTCTCCATCACTTTCTCTATTTCAATTTTATCTTTCTTTTACTCCCCCACTCTCTCCTTTTCCTTCATGATTTCTTTTGTATGTTTTTTTATTTCTCTCACATGAAAATTTCTTTCTTATTATTTATTTTCCTTTTTCTCTATCACATTATCTTTTTCTTTGTCTATGTATCTCTCTTTTCTTTTTATTTCACTTTAAAACTCTTACCTCTCTTAGATCTCTTTCCTTCTCTTTCTTTGGTTTTTCTATGATTTTTATTGTTTACTCACTATTTCTTTCTAAATTTTTATTTTGTTCTTTCTTGTTTCCATTTAGTCTTTCTTTCATTTTTTAATCTCTATTTCTCTTTCTAAAATCCTTTCTTTATTTGATAATTCCTCTCTTTTTGTCTCTTTTATCTTTATTTTTCTCTTGACTTTCTCTCTTTTTGTCCCTTTTTACTTTTTTTTTCTTGTCTTTGAATCTTTTAATATTACCTCTCTTTTATGTCTATTACTCTTTTGGTCATTTATTTTTGTATAAAATTACTTTATTCTTTTGTTTCTTTTTTTTGTTTCTTATATTATTTGTTTATTTTCTCTTTTTCTTTTCTTTTTTTATCTTTCTTCTTAGTTTTTCATTTATTAGTTTTTTCTCTTTTTTCTCACATTAACTCAATTTCTATAACCATCTCTTTGTTTTCTATCTCACTTTACCTTTGTTTCTCTCTTTGTATTTATTTTCTTCATTTCTATTTAAAATGTTTCCATGTTTTGTCATCAATCTTTATCTATTTTTCTTTCACTCTTTTTCTTTACCATTTCCCCCATTTTCTTAATCTATATCTCTATGTATTCCTTCCCCTCCTCTCTCTCCACTTTTTTTATTTATATTGTTTAACTCTATTTCTAAACTTCTCTCTCTCTCTCTCTCTCTGTTTTTCTACACACTTTTTGTTCTTAGTTATGTATTTTATCTATTCATTATTTATATTTTAGACTTTAGTTTTTCTATTCTCTATTTTATTTCTTTATGTTTTATTTTTCATTTTTCAATATTTTTAACTTATTTTTTTACTTTCTATATTCTAACTTCTCTCAGTGTTTCCTTTGTTCTCTCAACGTACCCCTACCTCTTTCTCTTGCTTTATTTATTTCTTCGATTTTCCTTTTATTACTTCTTTTTTTTAACTTCTTATAATATCTACTTTCTATCTAGATCTCTCTCCCACTTAATCATGTTTATTTTTATCTAATTTATTAGCCCATTCTTTCCCTTCATGTCCTCTCTCTACATTTCTCTTTATCTATTTTTTTTTTCTAATAATGCTTTCAATTCAATCTCTCTTTTTTTATTCTCATTTTCATTCTCTTTTTTCATCTAATTTTTATTTTCTCTATCGATTTTTTTTATATTTGTATTTTTGTATTTTCTGTTGTTATACCTCTATTATTTTACCTTAATTTATTTATGTTTTGCGTCATTCTTGATCTCTCTTTCCCACTCACTTACTAACACTCTTCATTTTCACTTTTCTTCCATCATATCCCCTAGGGCTTGTTAATTTTCTTGCATGACCCCTAGCCCCATGGTAACTTGGATTAGTGGTGGATTTTATCATCATATTATGTTAAATGAAATTATGCGTGGGTGTGATGGTTATGATGTGTAGGTGCTAGTACTAATGTATGTATTTATAACATTATCATGTTATTGATGAAATCTAAATACATTGATTTTGCTTATACTAACTCAGACTAATAACTTGGTTGGTGGACTTGTGTGAGGTTTTTTGTTGGTTGTAAGTACTCAAGGTGCAAGATGAGGTGGATTGTGTGGTACAGTGATGAGAGACAAACAAGATTTAAGGCTAGATCCTAATGAAAAACTCTATAGGTAACTTCACCCTAACCTAAGTTATACCAAACCTAGTATCGAGTAAACAAATTTTACTAAATGATATTTATAGTTCAACATGCAAGGTTGTCTAAGGTGGAAACTCTACAAGAATGATTAAGTGCTCAAGGGTATTTAATTTCTCTTGTTAACCCTAGGACCTTAGGTGGTGATGCTATTAGGTCATCGTCTATTTGGAATAAGACTTATTATCTTTTACTATATTATAGAGTTAGTTGACATGTAAGTACTACTAAAGAATTATGAGATTTTATTATTTTTTGTATTAGTAGTGATAGGCTAATAAAAATCAATGTATATGTATGTTCCCTTAGCAGCTAGGGATGAGTGTTGAATTGGAAAGAGTTTGGGTAAGCAAGAAAAACTTAGCAACCTTCAATCTATAACCGAAACTACTTTAGGGAAGACCATAGAATTCCTCTTCAAATTAATTAATGAAATGTTCAAATAGCTCCTCTACCTTCCACAGGGGGTCATTGGAAAGGTATGTTCCCTCTTCAAACACATTTTGATAATAAACTAACATTGTAATAAGCTTTGACCATTTGAGTCCTCTATTAAGCCATGCGAAGAATGGTAGGGTAGAAAACCATCATTGAGTGGGTAGTGAGTTATCTACCATACTAGCTTATGTTAGGAGTGAATAGATATCTCCTTTTTGGTTAAATAAAAAACCATAACAATTTGGGAATGAATGGATTTTGAACCCTCATATAACATGACACCAAAATGGGTAGTTGATCCATAGAGGTGGCGGGCCTTAGAACCTACTTGATTTGAATTAAGAACCTCTCTTACAATTATAGTGATAAGGTGGGTGCAAGCACTACATTTTACCATAATTCATTGAGTAGGACTATAATGTTAGAGTAATAAGTTATTACACTTAATTAATTATATCATATTGGTTAATTAATTAAGTCACTTATTCCTTTAGTTACTTAAGCTAAACTTAGGCACATTAATAATTGATTAATTATTAAGTGTGCACACTAGGGTTTCATTTAGGGTTTCCCTTTTAGGGTTTCTTGATCTCCTTCATAAGGATTGATCTCTTTGTAATATTTGATTCTCTTAATGCATTTTTACTTTGAGGTTTACAAAACATCTTCTTTGGTTCTGCATATCTTTTGCATGTGACAAGTATCCCTTTGCATGTAGGTGATCTTGGTTTTTAACATGGTATCAGAGCTCCAGACCTGTAGCTGCTTGTTCGTGATCTAAAAATATGGCCTCTTTGTGAGTTTCAAGTGCAAGGGTTTCCACAGGTATCTTTTCTACAAGATCTAGGGGTAGCCATTTTTTCGGGACACTATGGGCTCAAACAGATGTCGCCATCGCGTTCACAGCGTCCCGAAACCCTAGAAACACCTGTCAAATTGTCCATTTTGGTGAAGTTGATCCGGGAGGCAAAAAGTTTTTGCCAGGGAGGCCGTACGGCCTCCCCAACACGCTTCACAAGGAAAAAAATCTCAAAAATTGTGCGGAAACGGTAAAAAATTGCCTTGGTTTTTGCTCCTCCAGTGTTGCAGGAAAGCACTGCCCGACGATCACCAGGCGGCCGTCGGCCTGCCACCGCTGCCGGTTTCCTCCGCCAACCGGCCGCCGACACTTCCAGCCCTCGCAGGCTCAGACAGGGTTCACCCCGGTCACATGGAGGACCGGGGGCCCTTCGCCAGCCCCTGTGGGCTTATTGACTCCTACCCCTGGTCATATCAGCGACCAAGGTTTCCACCGATCTCTAGCCCAGCCCCTGGTCATATCAACGACCAGGGGCTATGTCAGATTTTTTTTGTAGGGGGCCTAATTTTTTGTGGTGACGACCAGATGACCGTCAATTTTATGCTCCTAAACCGCTGACGTCAACATGACGTCAGTGACCATATGGCCACTCTTTGCCCCCTCCTAGTCCAATTTTCCCTAAAGGAGCAGTTTTTTTATTTTTGGCATAGCTTGGGCATACGGTATCGAAATCGGGCAAATGAGATATTGCCAGAAAGCTGGTTTCGAGCACTTTCATTTAATGCAGTTTATTTTATAGTATTTTTTTGTTTTTTTTTGCATTTATTGCTGTTTGAAGCTAGATGTACTTTTTATAATTTTGAGCTCATAACTTTTTGCCACGATCTCTGATTTTTGCTATCTTTGCAGCGTTGGAAAGGTATTGAGGAGCTCTATGTTTTTGTCCATGCACTTTTTCTAAATCTATCCCAGGTTGATCGCTTAGTCCAGATTTGGCCCGATGGGTTTTTTGGAGATTACTTGGATTTTTTGGCAGTTGGGAGGATGCATCTTACATCTTTGCACTTCATTTTCAGTAATACATCATTCAATAATCACTTGTTGCTTCATAGATTCTAGGGTTGTTCCCATTTGGAGTTTTTGAGTGTTTCGTGGCATCGGGTCTACTGTGGCTTTATCATGATTCCTTGAGTCAATCAGTAACTCTCATATGGTTTCAGTAGTAAACAAAGGTATCTTTCCTTGCTTGCCAGAATCAGGTTCTAGTGTTACTCCATAGTGTTCTTCTAGTGCTTCTTTGCAGCATGTCATCTCATTGTAGGGGGGTTTTGTCCCACTAGGTTTTTCCTTCTCTACCTCTTTCTTGCATTTGTAAATGGGTACCTGATCAGGACTAGTTGTCGGGACCCATCTTTGCTTTCATGCATCTTATTCTAGTGTTTTAGCTTCTTCCTAAGTTCATCTTAAGGGGGGGTGTTAGAGTAATAAGTTATTCCACTTAATTAATTATATCATATTGGTTAATTAATTAAGTCACTTATTCCTTTAGTTACTTAAGCCAAACTTAGGCACATTAATAATTGATTAATTATTAAGTGTGCACACTAGGGTTTCATTTAGGGTTTCCCTTTTAGGGTTTCTTGATCTTCTTCATAAGGATTGATCTCTTTGTAATATTTGATTCTCTTAATGCATTTTTACTTTGAGGTTTACAGAACATCTTCTTTGGTTCTGCATGTATTTTGCATGTGACAAGTATCCCTTTGCATGCAGGTGATCTTGGTTTTTAACATATAAGAGGGCGTAGGTAGAGGTTATAAACCTCTTATATGCAGGCTATTCCTCATTTGAGGAGATCATCAATGGAAAAAAAATCCAATGACTTAATCAGAGATAAGTTTATCCATGCTCGAGATTGACAATAGTGAAGGATCATGCTATGTTGGTGGAATATTAGTCATACCAATTGGATAACGAGATGGATTTCATGAGGAGCATGTGGGAATTAGGAAGAATGACATGTCGGTGATGTATACCCCATGTTACTCTAGAGGCTTGGATAGATTCCACCAAGAGCACGTGGGCCTTGGGGCTAGTAGCATACAGTTGAGGGACATCTAGTGTATAGTAGAGGGTTGGATGGTTTTTTGCCAATAGCATGCAGGCCTTATGGCCAACAAAATGTAGCTGATAGACTAGCTTGTTCTATTATCCATTCGATGGACTACAAAGAAGATAATTTATAATGAAGCATAAGTAGGTAAACGACTAGACATACCTTGAAGAATTTTTATGATATAACCATATATGGATTTGATTTCTGTTGAGGGTGGTTTTGATCATGTGTAATGTGCTAGACAATAAGGAATTATTACCTCTCTTGAAAAGTAGTGAGAAATAATCCAATGTTCCTTTTCGGTCAGGTTTTGACTATGTGGATAGCACAATTGGAAGGTCAATGCAACTTCATGAGGGGATCTACAATTAAGATAACTAGAAATTTATATGCAATTGCAAAGATAATCTCAATGACTTAGAACAAAAAATTGTATTTCAAAAAAATATATTAACGAGTTAAATTATTTCTCTTTCAATACAAAGTGTGAATCATTTATAAAATAAAGTGAAAAAATTAGGGTAACAAGGAATATTATAAATATTTTATAATCGAACAATGATATTAAGCATCCAATCAATTACGTCTCCAAGTTTAAACAAGATCTTTCAAAACAACCATTAAAAGAAATAACATTTTACACATTTATGATTAATGAAATGCAATCTTCAAAGGAAACATACACACATAAGATTTTCAAATTTCATTCAACCAAAATGTTGTCAATCACATGCAGACCTGGGACAAAATACTACTTAATTTCACAGATTTAAACATCTCATCAATTTATCAATTGTAATTAAAAATAATACTCACCTCATCACCATGGCACTGAATCCAAATGCATATAATACAAGCATAATCCTTTGATAAAATAAATTAACTCTTCACCAAAGTCAACAAACAAATTCCACATCGAGATTGTATTTGTTTGTGTTGCAAAAATTACATAATAATTCGGATCCTTTGAATGATCCAGAATTAAACATTTATACAAAACTAAGTCCCATAATTGTGGATCTAAAATAAAATACAATTGGAACTAACTCGAGTTATAGTTAAGTCTTTTTCTAAATTAAAACTAAACTGGGTGCCCTAGTTACAATTAATTCCTTTGCTAAATTCAAGGAGAGCATAAAATAATTGAAAAATTAAATCAAGTAAACTAAAATCTACGAGCAACTATGCTTTTCCACCACCTTTCCTTCAATGCACACTTTGACATTATCGTAAGTATCATGCATACTTTGATGTCTTCACATCTAGCATTTGAACTGGAAGAAAAGGATTCGTTAACTTCAAGAGCAATGGAAAAAACATTTCAGACACCCACGACCCAAGAAAAAAATAGCAACCCTTGTTCCATCTCCAATTTACTTAGAAAAATTATCAGATCATGTTGGTACTATCTTGTTCATTTTCGGGGTCAAGTCCAACACATCTCCCCATTGGACCCTCTGATTTCCCATGTCCTATGGTTGTAATGTTGTGCACATGTTAATAATAACTCTAGAGATTGCACTATAATTGGGAAAGCAACTACCTCCAACAATCTAGAATTAGCAAGAGCCCTTGCCATTAAGGTATTGGCAGCATCATTGACCCTTGTTTTGAACTCGTCTATGTCAACGTGTCCTAGGTCTATGTCACATATCTTGTTGTAGTGAGGAAACATCGTGGAAGGCGAATGATAACCATTGTGTTTACACTTCATTTCTTCTGAATCTTTTAGAGGCATATCTCTTGCAAATACCAATACCATTTATTAACATTTTCATATTAAGAAGAGAAAACATGCAAAATAAATCATGTCAGACCATATCAACTTCATTTCAAAAATTATAACTTATCAAGGAGTTATGTAAAAGTATCGAGGATTGGCCTTCAATATTACCCCTCACTCTTTACTATTAGCATTTGTACTTAAAACATTGGATTATTTCAATTTTACCATCTTCGGGTATCGGGGAGCGTGGATCCCTCATACCTACTACTCATCAAACGAGTTTCCTTTGCTAAGTTTCAAAGCCTCTCAAGTATCAAACATCAAAGATATCATTTACCCTTTGCTTATTAATAAAATCACTTTGAGGATATGTTTCATCTCTTGATCAGGTGTCAAGAATCGAGGATCCTCTCTACCCCTTACCTTATTGGCAATGGTATAAGTTAAGTGATATCTCTGACTCACAAAGTCTAAAGGAGTTCAGGGATCAAAGTTTGGTTTTTTTATTTACTCCTTGCCACCAAACTTACAACTGCTACTCAACCTCATTTTTATATTTTAAACCTTATCTTTTGAATACAAAAGATGACTCTACTCTTTATAATAGAAAAAGCAAGCAATCATTCCCAGACATTGAGGTTTGGGCTTACCCCTTACCCTTTACACCTCTAAGCAATAGGTAAGAAGTACCCTCGATGCTTGAAAGATGTCGCAAAGGAAGAGGAACTACCGACGCGTGATATCTGAAAGGTTTCAGAAAAATTGTTAAGTCTAAGCCAATGTGTTGCTAATCGGGGGTTGGGGTTTCCCCTTACCCCTTGCGAATGTTCTATGGTATGCGATAAAGGAAACCTGTGAAGTCTAAAGCTAAAGTACTTAAATTCTAAAGTACTAAGGCATGAAACAATGTTGAAACAAAAGGAGATCACAAGTCCAACATTCTCAATGAAATTTTGAAAGTCTTATAAGCCTATAGTCAAAGGTATAGGGTTTTGTCGATCATTAGGGATCAACCTTACTCTTTACCATCTCCACCTCTATAAGGAATGGGTAAGAAGTATCCCTGATTGATGAGTCTAAAAATGTTGATCAATAAAATTCCTTTTAAGGTAGGCTCGAGGATCGTCAGTCAGATTTTCTCCTTGCCTTATGAAAAAGCTTTAAGGTTTGAAGTAAGGAGGAACAACGATGCCCAACACCCGAAGGTCATTAATCCTAACTCATCCAAATTTCAATCTAGGAAGAACCCTTAGGGAACCTTGAGGTCTGACATCCAACTATTACGTCATAAACACCATTGATTGACACATCGAAAAAGAAACTAGATCTAGTTGGACCTACAAAGAGCCAAAAATGGTAATAACAAAAGAAAAACAAAACAAATATAAACAAATGACAACAAAGATCACTAATAGAAGAATACCAATACTAGACCAAGAGAAACAAAAAAAGATAGAAAACAACCAATAATAAATGAAATAAAGAAGCAACCAACAAAATCCAAAACACACAACTTGAAATCGCACTACTCAAGATAGCCATTCATAGAAATTCACAAAGTGACGCCATAGAAACCAACCAACCTAAGCAATGCAAGAGAGTGAAGGGAAAAACAACACTCTAGCCAATTAAGTTGAGCAAGCGACACACCAAACAAATGAACTCTAACACCCACACATGAGGAGCACCACAAATTCTATCACCTCAACATGAAATCACAAGCAAACCAATGACTATAGTAACAAAAATCTCCAAGACAAAAAATTGTAGAGCTCGACTGGATAATTTTATCACAAAAGTATTTATGAAATGAGGGGAAAATGTTATTTGATCATCCAAAAATCAATGCAATTAATGAAACATTTAATGCAGATGGAATGGCATTTATTACCTCGAGTGGCATCATTTTAAATATAGCGACACAAATTAAATTTAAAAAGATATGCCATTAAATTCAAAGTAGTTGAGAGATCATCTAGTATGTTTTGATGTAACGTGCATGCAAAATAATGCATCATCACCAAATGTCATAGGTCAAGTACACGCGAGATGACACATGCCCCAAGATGACATCATAAATGCCATCAGGTCAAACAAACATGTGAATGGGGAAAAGTTCAAGGGTTGGGCCCGACGAGGAAGGTATACCCTTACTGGGAAGCTTGACACCCAAAATTTGAAGACGACAAAAAAAAGAAGGAAAAAACAACAAAAAGAGGGAAATGGAAGAAAGGAAAACATGAAGGAATGAAGCTGAGCAAAAAACACAAAAAAGAAGGGGGGATCCCCATTTTGTGAAAAGAAAAAAGGTGCATGAGTGCGAAGGCACAACAAATAGCAACCAATGAACAAAATGCTTGAAGAGCATTTCCGTCCTCAAATATTTTCAATAGGATTAATTTCAAAGATGGCACAAATTTAATGTTAAACAACAGAGTCAATACATATCCTCAATATTCAACCAATTTCTCCTTTCATAATAACTTTTCATGAATCTCAAAGTGTGTGCACATGGTTTATTCTTTTAGAAAACAAGTATCTATGAAAAAATAGTAATTGAATGATTAAGACCATTTATTCAATCTTTCCTTTCTCCCTACTACTTTATTAAACTTTCTTTATGTTTCTTTTTTTTTAGAACTATAGTTGGTGTGACTTGGGCAAAGCTCCACTGCCAGGCATCCATAGCCTCGACGAAGATACCTCTAATTCCTTCAAACCTAGCTCTACTACCAGTTAGGCATCCATAGCCTAGATGGAGGTTATTTGAATCACCCTTTCACAATACTTCACTTCTTTCTCTTTATTTTTTATTTCCATGCTATCACCTAGTGGTTAGTTAGGAATCACAGTGATCACTAAGAAAGACAACACCCTTTTGATTTTCTTGAACCCACATATCATTATATTTTATTTCTCTTCTTAATCATGATTCCTTAATGTTCATAGGTGTTGAGATCCAAGAAACTAAATTCCAAGATCAATTGGCCTTATATATTGAATATAAATCAAGACTCTGAACTTTAACAATAGATTAGTACACCCTAAACCTAAACAAGGAAAATATTTGAAAATGAAAATACCTCAATCACTTCTTTCCTAGTGGATACTCAGACCTTTACTTACGAAATCCCACAAGCAACAAAAAATAAAGAGAAAACAACACATCAACATGAGAAGGGAAAACAAACAAAAGGACAAACCAAAGAAACAACCAAAAAACCTAATTTACTTATTTACACATGGAAAGAGTTAAACTCTTCGCTAGGATCCAAAATAGTGTTTGATAAATTATCCATTAATAGGTAATCAAACAATTCCTCTTGTCATGGTACCACTCTTGAAGGTATTTTCTCCTAAGATTTCAGTTACTTGATAGGGTTTATCAAAATTTGAATGGTTTCCTTTCTTCTCTTTGGCTTTGTCCCATAACAGGATGATCTGAAATCCTAAAGGCTTTTATTTTGTCTCCTTTATCAGACCATCAATTAACTACAACATGGTGTTTTGATACATTTTTTAGTACAATCGTACATCTTTCATCCAACCCTAGCAAGTTCATCAACCTAATTTGTATTTTTTCATCTATTTCAAGATAACTTTGCATAAACTTCAATGTTGGGATTCTAAGGTTCATTGGGAAAATCAGCTCTAAACTAGACTAATTCATATAGGGAAGTCCCTATAGATGTTTTAATTCTTGTTTGGTCAGCCCATAAAGAAAACTTAATGTGGGAGTGCCAGTCCTTTGGGTTTTTTTCTATCAATTTCTTTCTCTCCTATTAAATTTTTGTTTGTAGATTCAACAACTCTATTACCCTGAGGATAATAGTTTGGTGAATATTTAACAATAACACCATGCTCAAATGCCCATTACATTAATTATGTTGAAGAAAAGGAAGGGCCATTATCACATACTAGTGCGAAGGGCATTTGAAACCTAGTCATGATTTGATCTTCCATAAATTTGATAACAATGTTAGTAGTACATTGTCTACAAGAAACCACTTCAGACCAACTCGTGCAATAATTGGTCGCTATCAGGATAAACATCTACCCTGTAGAAGAGTGGGGATATATTATACCAATAAAATCAAGGCCCCATTGGGTGAATGGACATATCTCGTATGCTAGTTGCAATGGCATAGGTAGATTTCTTTCTCTACTAGCTCCTACTTGGTAGACGTGACAAGTCTTGACATGTTGGAAGGAATCTTTGAAAAAGGTAGGCCAATAATAGCCGACATGTAGTATTTGATGTGTTGTTGCCTCAACTAAACCATGCCTTGTGCCAAACTTGTCATGAAATTCTATTAAAATAATGACAACTTCTTTATCTAGGAACTTGAGATAGATACCTTCATAATTTCTTCTATACAAGACTCCACTTTTAATCATATAGCTTGACTCTTGATATTTAGTGCTTTCTTTGCGTTGCAGTCATGTGATTAGGACACTTTTTCTATAGTAGGTACTAGACAATGTATTTATGCCAGCCATCCAAGGTGATGTCTTGCATATATATTGTTGGAAAACCAAGTGTTGATTTGCACCAATCATAGTTCTTGAGAGTCCTTGACCTCTTAATAATTTCATGGGATGGATATCCATATCAGGAACTATTGCAATCACCTTACTTTGTAGAGTATAATGCCTGAACTTCTCGATGGCCTTGAACAAATCAAAGGACTATTTGTCCAAATTAAGATCTTACTTTAGTATTTTTGAAGGAATGCTCATGAAGGCGATTGGATTTTCTTCTCCCTCTTCTCCCTTATGTGTAAGAACACCTGTGCAGAAATGACTAGAAGTAAACATGTAAATGTGGAATGACCTTGAGTAGTCTGGGTTAGCCAACACCCGTGCACTAGTGATAACCTCTTTAATTTCTTGAAACACCTTCTTGGTTTCAATCGTCAACCCAGCTTTGACATCCTTTATTAGAATATCATTCAATGGGTGAATAATTTCTATGAACCCACTAATGAATTTCTTGACAAAATTAATCTTTTCAAAGAAAGATTTCAAATCTTTCTTATTGTTTGGGAGTGATAGCTTCACGATAAACTCAATGCTCTATGTATCTATAAAAATTCCTTTTCTAAAATTATGTTAACGAGATGCTTTCCTTCTATCACGCCGAAGATGCATTTCTTGGGATTCAACAAAATTCCAAAATCTTTACAACACTACAAAATCTTGTGCAAATCAGCCACATGGTCAACTCTTTTTTTAGAAAATAATGTCAGGTCATCCATGTAGATGATGATACACTTTTCAATCATCCCTTTAAAATCTATATCCATGGCCCTTTGGAAAGTCGCCTCAACATTAATGAGCCCAAATGGTATTCTTTTGTATGCAAAGGTGCCCCACTTTGTAGTTAAATCAGTTTTCAATCTATCTTCTTCTCTAAGAATTACCTGATTGTATCTTGAGTACCTATTCAAGAAGGACATCACTTGGGACACATTAACTGTTTGGAAAATTTTGTCAAGTGAAGGCAATGGGTAATTTTCTTTTTTGAAGCTTAGTTGAGAATTTTAAAATCCACATATAACTGGATTTCTACTTTTTCTTTCATACTGGCACTAAGTTGGCCACCCATGTAGAGTGTCATGGCGGATAAATGATCCTGGAATTTAGTAGCTTTTGGACTTCTTTCTAAATTAAAGATTCTAACAATGCATAATTGGTCGTTGCCTCTACTTAAATGGTTTTGCATCTGGCTGAAGAGGGATATTGTGCATGATTATTGAGGTGTCATAGGTCTTTGTCTCTTCATAACTCCAAGCTATTACCTCTCAATAATTTATCAAGGATTTTACTATCACATCTCTCCTTTAAGGTGCAAACTTTTCCAACAGAAACTTCTCTTTTATGAAGCTCGTCCCAAAATTGTGGAGATCACTTTTATTCCCGTTGGGATCGGCGGTGGCCTTCTGAATCTAGGTAGCATTATCAGGGTCAAATATTCTTTACAACACAACCATGCCTTTAGGGATAGTGTTGGTCTTTGGGTTATTGATTCCATCCTTTACTATCTCGAATGGATCCCTATCATATTCATCATTAATATGAGCAGTGAAGATCTTGGAACCGGGAATAAACTCGAGGATATGTTGATCATCCTTGAAACATGAAAATTAGTGATATTATCTAGAATTTATGGTACAAGGACCATCTCTACTAATTTTTTTTTTAGGAAACAACCAATCATAGGTTCTAAGGAACTTGTGGAAGCAACAAGAGCATATATAATATAGTTCTTTCGTCTCGAGACTAACTTTATGTTAAAGGTTTCAAAACTTTCAATCAGACCCCATACCCTATTAAGTTAGGTTGCTAATATTTTATCATGATAGTGGTATTGGCTTCTTAATTTCCTCACGATCAATTAAGAATCGCCTTCTATGAGCAGCTACTTGATATTTTTTCCATGAGCCAATAGTAGACCCTTGATCAGAGCTTGATATTGTGTGACATTATTGGTGCAAGTGATTTGTAGTCTATGCACACTAAAAAAGGATTTCCCTTGTGGGTTGACTAACTCAATCCCAACACTCGGATCCATCAAACCTAAGCCTCCACATTGTCTACTTCTCATGGGGCGATGTTGGTGAGAGGTTGTCCTTTTGTGGAATGTACTATTTAGGGATAACTATTTTTTTGATGTTGTTTCCTATATCTTCTGGTAGGTTCTTTTCTATGGATGTCCAACTCTCCTTTTCAATAGGTTTCTCTATGAGAAGAGTATGAGTTTCTTTTTCCATATCCTACTCATCTTTTGAGGTCAATTGATTTAATGAATTCAAACTCTCTTCCTCTATTGTGATCACTTCTGAATCGTCCTCCCGCTTTGGGTAGTGCATCAATTTGACTCTTGCCCAGACATCTTGACAGGCTAGACATGTGAACTCAGAATTTTTTGCTTCATGAACCCTACACCACCCTAGTAACAACAATACAGAGGTATCTGCATATTCTCGAAGATTAGTTATGTCACCATTTATTTTATTTAAGAACTCTTGAAAGGAATGATCTACAATATTAAATTCATGTAGTCCTTTGATGGGACTATCCACTCCTGGTTATTCTTCATCTTCTAATGATGTTATCTTAATGTTATTCATTTTATACACCCCCAACTCTAATTTTGTGAATTCCACCTCATTTGGGGCATTGTGTGCATTTATCATATGTTTTAACTTGGGTTCAACATCTACTTTGATCTAATTATTTAACCCTTTCCATGGAAACTAGAGTTGAGTAAAGTCGGTTGAGAACTAACCTCTCAAGTTTTAAGTCCATTATCGGCTGAGGAGTATTTCATACATTTCGGGAATGTCTACTATGTGTATATCAATGTATTCTTGAATCTTGGGGTCAAAGGCTACCTGCATGTGAACATTTTTCAGCTCCCCTATGACTTTGACTGCAATTTTATCTAGTTGGACTACTACTTGCTGGTCTGAGTGTTACTCCTAGCTTCCGACAAATTGAGTATGGTATGATATTACATGATGCTCTAGAGTCTGCCAAACAATTGTGGACATTTTTTCCAAACATACACATTGTCAGTAATAAAGGTGGAATCTTGATTTTTCCCTTAAAAATGGTAGCCATGGCTTCAAAGGTATTAAGGGCTTGTACTTTATCCCTTGGAGTAGGACCAAAAAAAGTTCTAGTGGGGTTAGCTAATGATTTTAACAATGCTTCTTTTTGGGTTGGGAAATGTTACAACATGGCATAAATGGAGATGTTTTCTTAAATTGTCTTTTTTAAATCATCCATAACATTATATTTCTCTTCATTAAGATTTGGGGTTTTGTAGGGTGTGAAGCTATTTGTCTCGGTTTTCCACACAAAAGGCTCTTTTAGGGTAGGAGGATTATTATCTGCATGAGGGTCTAGAGGAGTGGAATGTGAGCTCGGGGGAATCCCATCAGTTAAAGGCTCCTTTCAACTCCTCAAATTGTAATTGTTCATGTTCTACTGAAAGGCTAGGATATCCACATTCTCTGGTTCATTTTGTTTTTGAATGGAAATGTGAACTCCTCTTCCTAAGAGAAATTCCCTAGATTAGTCTTATAGGAAACTACCATCATGGCATTCATGCCACCAGTAGAAGTTTGGGAGCTACTTTGCATGAGTGAAGACATTTTTTGCATGTCTGGACAATTGGCTTCAGTACGATCATATGTTTCATGAAACTTGTAGCCTATGTTTTCTATAGAATCTACAATGTTGGCATCATCTAATGGATGGGGAACTCCTCAACTATTAGGACTTGTATTCCAAGTTCAGTTACTTCTCTGAGGGTTGAATCCTCTATTTTGGAAACCTTGATGGTTCTAACTATTTCCTGGGTTGTGATTAAAACCTTTGCCTGTGTTTTGATTGTTCCCTTGATTGTCACTAAAACCTTGGCCACTGTTCTAATTATAAGTATTCCCTATTTGTGGAGGGTTGGATTTCAAACGTGCCATCTCATTTATCACCTAAGAGAGCATTTTCTTCATGGCTTCAACTTCAAAAGCCAACTAGGCATTTTGATTTTGTTCAAGTGATGGTGTTGATTGCTCAAAGAATGGTTTCATTGGTTGTCTTGTGCTATGTGTAACATTGACCTCCTATCCATATCTAGAATAAGTGTGGGTGAGGTAAGTGTCTATTGGACAAGGGGTTGATATGACAACAAATCCTGGGATGCATTTGTAATCCCTTGAATAGGGTTCGTTAATGGTGTATGGTTTGCTAGAGCATTATTTATAGAAGACATTTGGTTGGCCATTCCTAGAGGACCAAGGGATGGTAAAGAACCAACAATGTTCCCTTCTTACAAATCCATTTGTTGGGAGATAGTAACAAATTCATTATAAATTTGGTCCATATCCCAAATAAGTAAGTGTGGGTGAGCTAAGGGTCTGTTGGACAAGGGGTTGACATGACAACAAATCCTAGGATGTATTTGTAATCCATTGAATGGGGTTCATCAATGGTGTATGGTTTGTTAAAGCATTATTTCTAGAAGACATTTGGTTGGCCATTCCTAGAGGACCAAGGGATGGTAATAAACTAGAAATGTTCCCTTCTTACGAATCCATTTGTTGGGAGATAGTAACAACTTCATTATAAATTTGGTCCAATGTATTCTTATTAGCTTGAGGTAACCTCCTCAAAAATAGGCTAGTGAAGTTGTTTATGGACCTAAGGCATGTTTGCACAGCTGCTAACTCTGATATGTTGTATGGGGCTTCTAATCTCTTCTATGTACTTTGGAACCTTGTGTTATATATGTTGATCAGTTCATTTGGCTCTTTTTTACAGGTAATGAATTGATGGTACAAGATGGCGGGATTTGTATATGTAGACATCCAAATTTGATCACTTCCATATGGTGAAAGTTTTCTCCTTATTCATCCCTTTACTTGTCTACCGCATCCTCCTTGTCATTATTAATTAAATCATTAATTTAATTAATATTGCATGCCCTGCCTAAGGTTCTCTAAAGTGTTTAATTTAATAATTAAATAATTTTACCTTTTTCCTTCTTTCCTCTCTAAATTAAATAAATACATCACTTTATTTAATTTAGTCATGTGACTTTCTTTAATTTAAGTCGATTTTTAATTCCTCTTTTGTCACATCCTCCATAACCCTCTTCTAATCATGATTAATTTAATTAATTCATGATTAGGATGTGCACACCTTAATCAAGATTAATGTCACATCCTCCAATATTTTCCACTTGCTTCTAATCTTTCATTAATTCTCTTAATCATGTGTTTGCACAACCTTAATCAAAGTCATTAGCCACATTTAGCATGCCTTTTTAGTCAACCTTTCCATTTTCCTTTCTTAGCATTGATCCTCTTTCCCATGTGAATTTTAAATTCACATTTATTCCTCCTAGAATCTCCTTTTCCCATGCATCTTCTAGAATCTTTTGACTTGTCACATCAAGTCACATGTGGACAAGTGCTTCCCTTTTTAGAACCTTGTCTTGTCCATGAGATTCGTGCAAGTATGTGAATTTTTAATTCATATTTATTTCTCCAACTGCTTTCCTCTTCCCCATGAGGATTTTTGAGGAATACTAAAATTCCTCTCATGTCACTTTCCAACCATTTGGGAACAAGAACTTTCCTTTTAAAGCAATCTTTTCATCCCCCAAGGTACTTGCAAAGTACTTGTCCTTTTTTCACCTCATTTACACATCACCATTTCTAAGCCACTTCACATTCCACATGTCAAGATGTGACGGGTTGTGAGTCCTAAACTCACCATATCCCTTCATCTTGGCCTTGTTGGTTTAGTATCAACCGTTGAATTCTCTAGAGAATTCAAAAACATCTATAAATACCCCCTCTTTTCTCTCATTTAGGAACTTTTGCATGCCATAGCCAAACTCTTGCAATTTTATCATTTGAAGCCACACTTAGCCATATTTGCATATCTTGCACCTGGATCCATTATCATCCATTTTTGCAACCATCTTGCATCCTCACTCTCATTTTCCATTGAAGGAGCATACACAACATCACGAATCAAGGGCCAACTAAAGAACAACTTGACAAGGCAAAACTTTCCATTTATTTTGTTAAGTTAAATGTTTTTCCCTATCTTGAGGTGTAAGGTGTTAATCTTTGTTTCTTGCACTCCTTTGTTTGTTGCTCATTTTTGAAATGATATTTTCACCTGATCACATTTCTGGCATGCCTGGTGGGACCCACAGATGGGTCTGTATCTTTTACATTGTCTTTTTTTTCACTTTTTGTAGGTGTAGGTTGTAGAGAGGTGGACCCTCCCTAGCAAAGAGGCAGACCTAACCTAGCAAAGGGGCGGACTAGCCCACTAGAGGTGAACCTGACCAAACCTAGGGGCGGACCTACCCTCCAAAGTCCATAAACAAAAAAAAAATGTTTTTCCCACAGAGGAGCATACCTAACCTCAAGGGGTGTACCCGACCCCCAGGGGTGGACCTAACCTTTTCTAGGGAAAGACCTGACCAAAACAACATTTTCTAGAAGGTGAAATTTGAGTTTTAAGCATTTTTTATTACTGTTTTGAGTGTTTATGACCCACTAATGTGTCCTATTTGTGTTTGTGTAAGCATCTAATCAACATTTGGTAAGGAACAAGAAGAAAAATTACTAACAATTTTCCTTACAAGGCTATTTATCTATCAGTTGTTGCTTGTTGTTTCTTGATAACTTAGGCACATAGTTTAACTAGGGGTGTCAATTTACCTTGTGTGTTGTGCTTGTTGGTAAGCTATTTGATGTATCCAATCCCCTTATGCCATTTGGCGATCCTAGGTGATGAGAAATTCTAACTTACCGAGTCTTTGTGTCACCCATTTTTCTTTTTATTAGGGGACTTGCTTGGGGATTTCATCACCCCAAGGGACAATCCCAAGCACCCATATCGGTGGGGTATATAAAGGGGGAAGAGCCAAAGCTATACCCCAATCCAACCGCGTTGTAATGAGTGAAGCATCAGGATGATATGAAGAGTTGGTCTGAACCTTTAATATCTCGCTAAGGTTCCCAACTCACGCTTGTAATGGGTTGGTGTTCACGGTTTGGGCCTCACATACCGGGTGTATATCAAGGACTCCTTAGAAATCATGTTCATCCTAGAATAAGAGACTTTGTTGGCCATACCCCATTCTACTAGTCTTAGGATTATGCTGCTTGAACTATTTTCTTTGTGTGAAACCAGTAATTTTTTGTCCAGTCAAGTTAGCTTTATCCTCTGATTGTTGTTTGTTCTGTGTTTGGTCCTTTTCCTTAGTCATTTTTTTATGAAAAACCAAGTCAGACTTGTCCAGGGGTGGACTTGACCTCTTGTATAGGTGGAACTAACTCTAGGGGTGGACCTCACCTTTGAGTAGTCATTTTTCACCTGTTTCATCATTTCCAACACCCGTTTTATCTTTTTGAACGCCCGTTTCTACATTTCAATCACTCATTTCCCCATTCTGAACATTCTTGGATTCATTTTGAGTACGCCCATTTACCATCCCAAACATTCATCCTTTCTATCTAAACATCCATTTCCCCATTATGCGTACCCATTTACTTGTTCTGAAAAGCTATTTTTTGCCTGATTTCCCTCTAGAGGCGGACCTGACCTTGTAGGGGAAAACCTGACCTTGTAGGGGTAGACTTGACCTTTTCTAGGGGCAGACACAACTTTCAAATAGCTTTTTCGGCCTCTATCCAGTCATTCCAAGTGTCATTCTTTCATTATGATTGACCGTTTTCCCATTCTAGGTGACCGTTCATCCATTCTGAACATTTGTCTCCTCATTCTGAAGGTCAATCTCTGCCATCAAACATCCATTCACCTGTTCTGAGTTTTCATTCATCCATTTTGAACCTCCATTCACCCAATCATTCTCCCTATTCCAAGTATCATTCTTCCTTCCAGATTATCGTTATTCTGTTAAATTTCATTAAAGTAGTTATCTGAAGTTGACCTAGGTGTACGTGTTTAATCATCATCCATCAAAACTAACTTAGGATTGTCATCCATCCTAAGTCAGTCATCCACATCGGCCCAATCAATCCACTTCTATCTCAAGTTGGATTTAGCGCCATTATCATACATCCATCCTTTAGTCGATTAATCAACAACTTGCATTACTGAGGATTACTCTTGAACTTGGTTCAGAATTTTGGTTATCATCGTTCATCTTATCATCCAATTCTACCAATCGATCATCAATCCAATCCAATCCATATATCATCAATCATCCTGCCAATCTATTTAATCCAATATGATCTCATCAAACAATCTGCTTTGGTCAATTCAAAAATCAAATCCTTTGTCAATCATCCAAACCAATCCTATAAAGCCACATCCTTGTCAGCTAATCCATCATCTAATTGGGTCAATCCTTCAATCATCATCCAAATCATCTTAGCATCCTACTCTGCTCCACCCATCTTACATGCCCATTCAGACCCAGTCATAGGAAAAGAAGATGGTCGAGCAACAAAATCCTAGATCCCAACCTAACATGCAAAACACTAGAGGAACACTAGCCTGAACTTACACTAGAGGAACACTTTAGTAATCCCACCAATGTGCAAATGACAGATCACCTATTCAAATAGCATGGGGAAGTGATCTTAGCCCATCTAATTGAAAAAGGAGTCAAACCCCCAATAGTCGTTGACCTATCCAAGTACAGAAGTTCCACATCCAACATACCCCAAGCTTCACAAAACACACCAGGTGATTCATACATCCCCAATATGCCTCCAGTAGAGGGTTGGTATCAACTTGAATTTGGCAACAACATCCTTTATCACGTTAGCAACCCCCTGCATGCCGCAATCTCAGTCATGGGGGCTTCTCAAGTATTTGATCCCAATAATCCTTTCGCATATGGTATGCCACAAATAGTTCTGCAATGTCCACCATTAATGTTGATTGCACCACCCCTTTCAAATCAACCTCAAGTAAATACTGGGGGCAATCCTTTCACCACCTTGCCTCCACCTCCTAGGGTCTCAAATCTACCACCACTTCCACAACCTCCTCAATCTAACATATCCTCCCAATTACCTCCGCAAGGAACATCCCAACCAAATATCACCATTGGTACCCAACAAACTCCTTTGCAGAACACCTCTACATCATCCTATCCACCTCAGCAACAACAACCCCTATAGAATCCTTTGATTCAATCACAACAACCACCACACCAATCCAAAGGAAATCTGTCTGAACCTCCCATTCTGACCATATCCTTGTTGCTTGCATCTATTTTTTTCCCACAAGCTCAATTGCAACACAACATCCCATCTCGGCCTATGCAACAACTAACATCACATCAGCCACCTCCCCAACACTATTTCTATCATAACCAATAGCAGTTCCAACAACAACCACCATGTGTGGCCTCCCAATAGTCACAACAATACCAACAACATCAATTGACCAATCTGCAACACTCCATTCATGCTCCCTAGAATTATACCACATACCCTCATCAGATCAATCCATATTATACCTCACAACAGCAACCCATGTACCAACAGACATCCTCAACACACCAATAGGGGGCCCCATCATCTCACTATCAAAATCCATATATCAACCTCCACATGATATCTCAACAAGCTCCTCTATCATCCTACCACCCATATCCACCCAACCCATCCTTAACTCCAACACCACCAGTCAACACAGATCTGTTAGAAATCAAAGCTACTTTGAAAGATCTTCAAGCTGGGACTAGTAAACAATCATTCAAATTTGAAGATATATGTCCCTATCCATTCGACCCCTCGATCTCATTGATTCCCTTCCTAAACACTTTCAGATACCAAAATACAATAGATACAAGGGGAACAAAGATCCTAAAGCCCACCTCCAATAGTTTTACTCCCAGTGTTTGGAGGTTATGCACAATGACAACTACCTCTTGTGCCTATTCCTGTAGAGCCTAACGGGGTATGCCTTAGATTGGTTCATGGTTCTAGAGCGGGGGTCCATCAAATCCTTCGCAGATCTTTTAGAGAAATTTGTTTCCTACTTCTCCTTCAATCTAGAAAAGAACATTGATACCTTGGACCTCCTTAAGGAGAAGAAACATGAAGGTGAAACCTTTATCAACTACCTCTAAAGGTGGTGTGTGTTGGCAAGCCGAATGAAAAACCCTCTCAAAGAGAAAGACATGGACACCCTTTTTGTTGAGAACTCACATCTCGACATGGCTCATAATTTTAGGTTACATTGTGTCACCACCTTCACCGAGATAGTGGAAAAAGGACCCATCCTTGAACAGGCCCTTATTGCTAAGGGGCATATCAAGATATACAACCATGACAAAGAACGACCATCCATCGATAAGTCATGCTATTGAAATAAGAACAAAAATGTTGTGAATGATGGTGTCATTGACACTAAACATGTTCAGGTGGCCAACACCTCCCAAAGACAGCAACCATCTATGCCTAATGCCATATACGTACCATAGGGGGAACCCCGTCCCCCTCAATAGTCAAACCAGAATAGTCAAGGGAATGACAAATGTCAGTACACCCAATTAGGAGAGCCCTTGAGTGTCATCTTCCATAAGTTGTTACAGGTCAATTATCAAATAACATATCCTATGACCAAACCACTTAATGAATCCAAACCTAAACCATCCTAGTTTAAGGAGAATAAATATTGTGAATTTCATAAGATCAAAGGGCATACTCTGAATAAGTGTCAAGGTCTCAAAAACTACGTCCAAGATCTTATCAATCGAGGCGATATCCAAGTCAATGCCAATCAAACCTCTTCATCCAATGCTCAATTACAAATTTACCAAAACACCTTCCCTAACCATAATTAAGGCACAAGTACGTCCAATAACAACAATACAAATAACATAAGCTATAAGAATGTACCCCTCAATTACGGTGGCATTTTCCATTACATTGAGCAATTGGAACCCTAGGTATCCATGATACATGTCAAAGCTAAAGATCCCCAATGTGCTATTGCTACCCAAAGATCCTGGTCCCTATAGCCTCCACATCCATCCAGCCAAATCCTGTGAATTCTCAATATAACATTCTTGATCACTTAGGAAAGATACCTGCTCACATCTCAATTGCGGATCTACTTAAATCTTCTCTCATGCATCAAGAAATCCTGAACTGAGCTTTACAAGAAACCAAAGTGCCTAACAATATTGATCCCACATAGTTCCAAGCTTTAGTGGGACATCTGGCTTTATCTTACCAGTTACACTTCAGCTGAAATGACCTGCCTAATATCGATGCTAATCACAACCGTCCCCTACATATCGAAGTCCTGGTTGCCCATCATAAAGTAAAAAGGTTCGTGGTAGATAATGGATCTACCCTCAATCTATGCACTCTAAAGTTCATAAAGTAGATAGGGTATACTCAAGCAGATTTGAGTAATCAAATCATTACAATCAAGGCTTATGATAATGTAGAAAGATATTCTAAAGGAATTATCAGTCTTCCTATCTATGTTTGGCCTGTGGTTCAGTATGCTACATGTCATGTCCTTGATCTAGACTTACCATACCATCTCCTCCCCGGTCGCCCATGGCTCCATGCCATGCAATCTGTCCCCTCTACATATCATCAATGCCTAAAATTCCCAATTAATGGATAGTAGGTCACCATTTATGCCAACCCGCAACCATTTGAATACTATTGCACTTTAGAAGAATCATTTCCACGTTTGCATTATTGTCCTAGGGTCGAAATGGGGACACCTCAGTCATCATCCTCCAATCCATCACCAAAGTCCATATCATTGACAAGGGTTATGGTGAATATGAAATGCATACAGCTCTAAATATGGCAACCATGCCACCGTCACCCCACTCATATGGTCAACCTTTGTAGTCTATACCAAAACAAGAAGACAAGACCATTACCTTTAGTGCCAAAAACATCCCTACTAGCACTTTTTGGTCCCCTAGCTTAAGGACAGATGCACCAAAAGATGATATCAGTTAGTGGGTATATCGTGAAGAGCCCCAACCAGACCCTCCCCTTAAGGAATATTTGTAGGAAGTATACCCCTAGTTTTCTAAGTTCACAGAGAAGCATAACTATCAAGGCGGCGGTCTAGGTAAAGAAGAACAAGGATGGTTGCAACCTATTGATGTACAAAAGCTTCTGCATAATATATTCCTAGAATATGACAAAAAGTAGAAAGGCCCTACAACATCATCCAATGTTTCCAATAGTGTTACTATGGAAAATGGTCCTTTAGAAGACATACTCGAGGAAGATTCCATCATACATGTGTACGATGATGTCAATCACACAGACCTATCATCCATGTTTGTCTACCTATATGTCTTTACCATTAGCCTTTCCCTTCGTCATCCCAAACTTATTGATTAGGACCTACGTGATAGCACACCTTTCAATGTCTCCTTGGATACATATGTCAACCTCATGAGATTGGGGGAGGATGAACACTCCAGTCGCAAAAGTATAAACAAGAAAAATAAAAAAATGGATATCTAGTGAAAACCTCCCTGAGGTGCTTCTTGACCTAGAAAAATTAAAAATAAAGGACGCATCCAATAGTGAAAACCTCGATGAGGTGTTGGAGGATGGAGACGTTCATCTTCCCCTTGTGGGAACTCAATTATCTACATGATCATCTATCTTGATCGAAGAAACTCAATAAATAAATCTGGGTACTGCAGAAACCCTGAAGATCACCTACGTAGCCAAGTCATCAAAACAAGAATATCTTGTCATTGTTCAACTGCTTAAAGATGGAATCATTAAATTTGCTTGTTCATACTCAGACATGCCAGGTTTAGACCTCGCTTTAGTAGTTCACCATCTGGATGTTCACCCAGATGCCAAACCTATCAAGTAGAAACTCAGAAAAATGCTTCCGCATGTAGCACTATTAGTCAAGAAAGAATTGGATAAATTACTGGATGCTGGCTTTATCAGACCCATCGACTACTCTAATTGGATCTCCAACATAGTGCCTATCACTAAGCCCAACAGAGACATTAGGATTTGTACAAATTTTTGGGATCTTAACAAAGCTTGTCCAAAAGATGACTTCCCATTGCCTAATATCAATATGTTGGTCGACCTCACTGTAGGACATGAGATTTTGTTCCTTATGGATGGCTCTCTAGCTACAATCAGATTTGAATTACACTTGAAGACTAGCACATGACCACTTTTACAACGCCTTGGGGCACCTTTTACTATAATGTCATGCCATTTGGACTTAAGAATGTGGGAGAAACATATCAACGAGCAATGACTATTATCTTCCATGACCTCATCCACATTATCATGGAATACTATGTTGATGATTTTTTGGGAAAGTCTAGAACCAAAGCAGAGCATCCTACCATTCTGAAAAATATCTTTGAGTGGTTGGAATGATACAAGCTAAGATTGAATCCAAAAAAGTGTGTGTTTGGCAACACGTTTGGGAAATTGTTGGGCTTCATAGTCTCTCGAAGGGGCATTAAGGTTGATCATGCCAAGGTAAAAGCTATCATGGATATGCCTGCACCTTGAAACCTAAAACAATTAAGAAGCCTTCAAGGAAAGCTGCAATCTATCTGTCAGTTTATAGCCCAGCTTGCAGATAAGTGTCAGTCGTTCGCCCACGTTTTGAAGAAAGACACCACCTTCAAATGGAGTCAATAGTGTTATTTGGGTTTTGATAATATCAAAGAATACTTGGCCCATCCGCCAATCCTAATGCCACCTATTCTAGGAAAGCCTCTCATGTTATACATCTCTGCTACTTCAATCGCACTAGGGGCATTATTGGCACAACATGACGAGTCCGCAAAAGAATGAGCAATCTATTATATTAGTCGTATAGTGGTTGGTTATGAATTGAAGAATTTTCCAATGGAGAAATCTTGCCTCGCAGTAGTGTTCAGTACATAGAAAATCAAACATTATATGCTCAACCATCCTGTCAAACTAATAGCAAAAATTGATCCACTAAAATTTATATTATCCAGAACCACCTTAACTAGTTGCATGGCTAAATGGGTCATGCTTCTGAGTGAATTCGACATTGAATATGTGGATCAAAAATCCATAAAGGGACAAGTTATAGCCGATCAATTGACTGATACGCCCTTAGTCAATTCTTATCCTTTGGTCACCGAATTTCCAGATGAAGAAGTCTTTGCAGTCACATAAGCACCCACCTGGATCATGTACTTCAATGGATCTTACACTCATAATGGATTGGAGGTAGGAATTTTGTTTGTTACCCCTCAAGGCAATTACATCCTGAAGTCATTCAGATTGGCATTCCCATGCACCAACAATATAGTTGGGTATGAAGCCCTCCTCACATGCCTCAGAATTGCAAAGCAGTCTCACATAACTCACCTAAGAGTCTTTGGTGATTCCTTGTTGGTCATTAAGCAAGTTAATGATGAGTTCTTGAAAAAAGATGACAAGCTTCTACCCTACAAGTGCATGGTGGATAACCTCAAGAAATATTTCACCTCCATACAATTTGATCAGATTCTCAGGATACAGAACAAAGCAGCTAATGCCATGGCTACTATTGGCTCCTTGATTGACATGCCTAAAGATCAAACAAAATGCAAGTTCCTCATTGAACAACTCTCAATCCCTGAGACCGAAGTGGTGTGTGACATTGTAGGTCCCACTTCCCCATGGTACGGAGACATCTATGCTTATCTGCATGATAATATTCTACCCCTAGATCTCACACAAAACCAACGAAAATCCTTTATCCAACATTCATCCTGATACATAATCGTTGGTGATACGCTTTATCATCGTGGGTATGATGGTATCCTCCTTAGGTGTCTAGACGAGACCAAAGCCCATATTGCACTAACCAAAGTAAGCAGTGGTGTTTGTGGGGCCCATTCAAATGGTATGGCCTTGGCTAAAAGTATTCTTCGAGCTAAATATTATACGCCTACGCTAGAACATGGTGCCTGTGAATTTGTGAAGAAATTTTTTCCATGTCAGTAGCATGCAGATCTGATTCACACTCCAACACAAGACCTTCAGCCCCTTCTCGCACCATGGCCCTTCTCTCAGTGGGGTTTCAAATTGATTGGAAAGATATACCCACCATCCTTTGATTGCCACACCTTCATAATTACCACCACTGAGTACTTCACCAAGTGGGTGGAAGCAATGCCACTCACAAATCACTGGTACTCAAATTTCAAAATTCATCCTCTACCATATTCTCTATAGATATGGTATCCCATCCACCATCCTCTCCAATAATGGAAAGCCTTTCAAAAACTAGGCCATGAAACACCTCTATGACACCTTTCATATTCAACATTGTTGGTTGACACCTTATTACCTCTAGGGTAATGGTCAGGTAGAAGCTACCAACAAGACTCTGATCTGTATCCTCAAAAAGGTCATCACTAACACTAGTCAAGATTGGCATCTCCACATTCATCCCGCCCTTTGGGTGTATCACACTTCCATCTGTACCCCTACCGGTGCCACCCCATATTCCCTCATATATGGTGTTGAGGCCATCTTTCCAATCGAAGTTGAGATTCCATCACTAAGAATTTCTCTAAAGAACCTTATCAGTGAGGAAGATGCTCATGTTGCATGGCTTGCCCAGCTGGAATTACTTGATGAAAGACATATCAAAGCCTATGATCATCCTCAAGCTTATCAAAACCATCTCAAGCATATCTACAACAAGAAGGTTCACCCTCATCAATTCAATGTGGGTGACCTTTTCCTGAAATAGAACCAATGCACTCAGCAAGCTCGGGATAAGAAAGGAAAGTTTGAAGCAAACTGGATGGGTCCTTATATCATCACCGCAAACTATAGATTTGGGCTATATAGACTCACCACTCTTGAGGGAGAGCCCCTAGACAAGCCCATCAACATCATGCATATAAAAATATTTTATACCTAAGCCGTCTTGGTGACCCTATCTGCATAAGATCAAAAAATTAAAAAAATCAGAAAACATAAAAATAAAATAAAATAAGAGAAATAAATTCATCCTATGGTGAAAACCACCCTTCATGGTGCCTTGGATAAGTATGAGTGGTGAAAACCTAGTCATAGTTGCCACCTGTAATGGGATTAATCATTATCTACCTTGCACCCTCATTACTTTATGACTTCACCCATCCTATCCTATCACTCCAACAACATCCCATCCTTGGTCACTTGGTATCTTGAGAGAGCATTGGATGATTATTAGCTATCCATCATCCTGATATTTGTATCCCAATCTAAACTTGTGTCATTTTTCCGCTTGGAAGTCAGTTTGTGTCATCATCTAGGATCATCCATCGTGTCGATCTCCATCTAGGTCTCATCCTGTCACGTTGGTCTTTTCATCCTTTGTCGAACTACGTTGCCCCTATGCTTTCACGTAGGAAAGGCTGATTATTTGATCTGCCCCTAGGGAATTTGGACCATCCCATGATGGTCCTTCATCATCCATCCTGATCATCCCCTCTCCACTTTTATTCATCCTTGGTCATCATCTGTCCTTTCTGAACTACGTTGCCCCTGTGATTTCACATAGGCAATGTTGATCTTTCGATACACCCCCAGGGCTTTGCTTTGATTTTTCCTTTCTTTGCTTTTCCTTTGCTTCGCTTTGTCATTGTCTCATTGTTCTCCATTATTCCTCTTTCCACTCTTATCCATGGTCTTTTCTTGAACTACGAGGGCTTTGCGCTTTCATGTAGGCAAGGCTAATCTTTGATCAGCCCCCGAGCCCCTAGGTCTTTAGGGTGTGTATGTCTTGTGTTAGTCTTTTGTCTAGTCTCTTGTGTCATGTTGTCAAGAATGCCCTTATCGAGCTGGTTTTTCACAAATGGGATCCCCTAGTGTCAAAATATTTGATTGATGACAAAAATTATGCGTCACCTGGGTCAACTTAGTTTAGTATCCATCATTGGTCTCAACATGATGCATCCTTCCTAATAGACCTCATCAACCCCATCCATCCTTGTGATCCTATGGCAAAGGACTTTTGAATTTGATTATGATCTTTTAATGCTTTTGGCTTTCATTTATTGTTTGAGCTCCCTAAATTACAACTAGTCAAGGTCGCCATAATCTATCATATTATGGTGTGTTTTGATTAGTTAACATCAGGGAATCTCTTGATCATTTATTGTTGTTGTCTACTAGGTTATTCCTATGTAGTACACACCAAGACCCCTAGGATCATGTGTTATGTTGGGAACATACCTTTGTACTTGTGGTTATTCCAATACCTGGCCTGACCGAGGTCTCAACATCTTTGGGGTGTTGGGATAACCTTGTTTGTTGTGTCTATTTCATGCGTTCGATGCCAACTCGCCTTGGTCTCATATCCCCTGGTAGTTCTAGTATCTTATCCTATAGCAAAAATCAATGCTCCAAGGATGGAAAATTGCATTCATAATTGCATTTCATTTCATTGCATGTGTCCTTCATCCATCCTTGTTCCTAACCCATGACTCATGATTTCGGTTGTGCAAACTTTCATTCTTCTCCTCTTGGTTTTCCTCTTAGGATACTAATGATTCTTGACAGGTGCAGTTTCACACCCACATTACACCTAGCATCTACCCACATTCCCATGCAAGTCCTTATTGGAATTTAGGTTTGCATTACGTGAGTCCATGTTTCATTCATATTGCATGTTATGTTGTAGATCCGTCATATTTTATCCATAATAGGCTGATTAGGTTAAGCATCTTCGTTTCATTTAATCAATACATGTCCATATTAACATTCACATAATACATGCATTATCACCTGCAAAGAATATTGTTAGATCCATCATAATTACATTTCATACCAAATATTCATCTCATTCTGTATCATAAGCATTAATACATCATGCATAATCACATCATCCACATAAAGTAAATTACCATCATCATCATAATGCATAATCACATCATCCACATAAGCATAAACCATCATCAACATCATGCATATAAGCATAAATCATCATCAACATCATGCATCATATAATCATCCACATAGGCACAAATCATCATACACATACATTACATGACCCATCATAAGAGCATAAAAACATACTCATAAGCATAACATAAATCATCCATCACATAAAACATAATGCATAGTGTCAATAAGGCTATCGCATATCATAATCAAAATAATATAATGTCCATCTCAAATATAATCCACTACATATCCATCGTATATCATCGAATAAACTACAAAATCCAAGGATGTAGCTCACATCTACTCTCTGCTAATCTATGCTAAGCCTCCATCTTGCACCTGTTTAAAAACCTGTATCCTGTCATCTGCTCTCTAACCACTCTACTGTGAGTTTCCCATGTCTGATCTCTGGGGAGAATCCGGCACTAGCCCCCTGTGTGTGGGAGTCCCTTGATAACCACCATAGCAAGGAGGAGTCAGTTGAAAGTTGTTATAGCCTCTGGTACATGTCCCTAATGATTGGGATGGTGCCGACATCTGAGGTACTTTCCTGACATAGTGCAATGTGCGTTGCACCGGATCTAGAACTGCCTACTCATAAGCAAACCTCCAGTAGGTTGCCTCCTACAAATAATCATCTCTTTTCCTAGCTTGATATCTAGTGGCATTCCGCTCATGCTTGTATCTATCTTGATCCCTGTTGATGGCCCTTCACTCCTCCTCCCATGCCTCCTGTGCCGACCTCAACTATTGTACCTTCTCTATGACCCTATCCCTCTCAACCTGGGCAATCTGTAGTTGTGCCTACAATCCCTGTATGTCTGCTCCTGCCTCACCACCCTAAACCTATACTGCTTGCACCTGAGCCACTACTGCATCCCTCTCTCCCTGGAGTGTCCACATCTGCACTTTTGCAACATCTCTCTCCCTCTGTGTGACCTATGCCCGAGCCACCACTACATCCCTATCCTTTTGCAGTGCTTGTGATCTCAACTCGACTACATCTCGCTCTCTCTCAAGAATTGATACCTATGAAATTTCCTCATCTCTCTCCCTCTGAAGAGGTTGTACCTATGCCTCCACCACCTACCTCTTGCTCTACAACACTTGAACTCATTCCTAAGCTACATCCCTCTCCACCTCCAAAGCCTATGCCTATGCTACAGCTACATCTCTCTCTACCTACATCATGCACACCTTTCTCCTCATCGCATCCTCTCTTTCTTGCATAAACCCCATGTCTCCAACCGTCTGCTCTAGACAATATACCTTGTCCCGAAGCTCATCTTGCTCCCATTGCAACTCTCCTCTCTCTATCCCTAGTCACTCTACCTGCCTCTGCAAATCCTCCATATCTCCTGCCGCCTCTCCCCCACTCTCTATAGGCCCTTGCCCTCTCCCTGCTCCAACATCTCCCTATCCTCTAGCCTGTCGTACCACTTCTCAGCCACTAGACAGTCTCGCTCCCATCTCACTGCATCTCCCTCCTCATGCTCCCTGGAAACCTCTGCCCGCAACCTATCTACCTCTGCTTGTAAATCAACCACCTCATCTCTGGCCTCATCCCTCTCTCCCTGTAACCTCCTCTCCACCTCTGTCACTATCATGGCTAGATCTGAGTAATCCCTCTCGCTCCTAGCTAGTCGTTCTTGTAGCTCACTCATCGTTGTGTCAATCTCCTCTACTCTACCTCTAACTTTTGTAGTTGCTACTCACTGAGCCGCAATCTCTCTAAGGCCCCACTCAATACTACTATTGGATCCTCTCCTGTGGGTGGTGCCATCAATAGTGGCAGGATATCATGAACCTCAATGTCCACATCCATCACTTCTGGCTCCTCTCACGCCTCCTCCCCATCTATCTCCATCTCATCTACATCAATCACCAATGGGGCTTGCCACCTCCTCCTCCCTATCACCATCTCTTACTCTCCACTCACCTAGGCCTTTGCCTGTCCCTACCTCTCCTGGCCTCCTATGGCTATGTGGGCCTCCTATGCACTCTCTTGTTGTACCTCTGGTATCCTATCTTGTTGATCGATGGCCCTGGCCTCCTCCTCTCCTCCCTATGCTCCATCTCCTCCTCAAACTCTCCATCATCATCTCCTCCTCTAACCCACCCTCACCAGGTCCTCTTCTGCTCCAACCACCCCCTGTCTTCCTCCCTATCCTCTTCTCTACAATCCTCATCTCTACTATCCCTGTAGACGCAGTCTCCCCTTCTCGGTTACTCACTATCTCTCATCCTCTAACTTGAAACCTAGTGTCTCCTCAATGGCCACCACTGGCATAATCCACTTAGGTGGATGTTGATGAAACCACTAGCCTTACTGCTCTATCATCCCTACATCTTTCAATCCACCTCTCCTCCCTAGATAGGGTAATAACTGTAGTGTCTCCCATGCCTCCCTCGCCCACTCGGGATCAATCTCATCTCCCCATGGCCGCTCTCATGTTAGTCATTGAAACAACTCTCGAACCTGTGGGATATCTTGCCTCACCCCATATTGCCTCAACACTCGGTTTGGCTTATGTGACTCGATGAACCATGGCTCTCTACCAATGATATGACACCAAGTGTAGAAGTAATCTTTGTGTCTAGCCTCATCCTCCCTCCATCCACTAAAATTTTGCAGCATGTATGGTCGCCACACTATCGTCACCACCAACAACTCATCAAATAAGCTCCTCTAGCCATAAATATCTTTGTATCCCTCATAGAGTAGTATCGTGCTTGCCTCCGTCCCCCACCTCCAGGCTACTGGAGACCTGCCATCCTCCTGTCCTACTCTCACCATAGTTGGCCTGGCAACCCTAATGTGCTCCCAAGCCCATACCTGTAGCAGTGTGATGTGAGTCATGCTCAACACCTCCCAATAGCATATCACGTGCATATCTATGTATAGTTGTGCTAGTAGGCAGGTCCCCCATGCAAACTACCCCTCTTGGCCATCGACAATATGTTGAATCACCTCCACAAACTTGAGATGCAGGAACCGACCGCTCTAGTCTGGAATCAAGATCCCACTGATCAGTCTCGCTAGATACAATGACAATGCTGGTACCCTACACGTCATCCATCTGTCCACATCCAACTACTCTCACTGAATCGGTAGATCATCATCACCGAACACTATCCGCACGGACTCATCCAGTGCCTCCCTCTCTGATTTTCACTTGTTGACCAGGAGTTCCACTATGGGGAGCCTCAAAATCCTTTAGACGTCCTCTAATGTCACTGTCATCTCCCATGTCGGCAGGTGAAATGTCAATGTGGCTGAATCCCAATGCTCTATTAGTGCTGTCAACATGGCCCTTTGGTCCTTAATCATCAGATAGGATAACATGTGTAGAACCCCTGCATGTGCTAGTGCCTTGTGATCCGTGTCGTTCATGGCCTCTATGCAAACCTTCAATACCTAGAACCGTCACTCTCGCATCCATAGACTATCAAAATATTGCATACGTATCACACCACCTATGTCAGTCATCCTCTTTCCTCTTCTCTTTTTTTCCTTTTCCCGGTTCCGGGTTACCTATCATATCCCCTTTCTCCCTTCCATTTTTATCTTTCTTCCTTGCTTGGTCTTCCCCCGTCTACGAATAGACCCACCCAGGCACGGGCGGACCCGCCTCAGTCACTGTGGGTGGACGTACCCAAGCATGGGTGGACCTGGCCCAGTCACTGCGAGTGAACCTACCTGAGCATGGGTAGACCCACTCCAGAACCTCGGGTGGACCCGCCCCCGTGCACAGGTAGACCCACCCGAGTTGGGGTGGACCTGCCCCCATGCACGGGCGAACCCACCCGAGTAAGGGCGAACCCACCCGGGCACAAGTGGACCCGCCTAAGCTCCAATTGAGCTCACCCCTATGCACGGGCAAACCCACCTAGGCATGGGCGGACTCGCCTCGGCCATGACAGACCGACCAACTATTTGGGTGACTCCCCTTTTTCCCCAATACCCTCACCCCTAGCTAGGGCATGCCCATCCTATCTTACTCACCCATTTTACCCACCCTTTGATGATATCACATAACTACCAATTACCCATTTTTCTACCTTCCCCCCTCCCCCAAACCCATGTTTTCAAATTTTAATAAATTCAACAAAACTAGTAAAAATCACAAAGTTGGGTCTGGGACTAACCTAGCGGGGCACGAAACAGTGGCTATAGAAGTTTCTCACCTCATCTGCTTGGTGGATAATCTCGGTGTTGAAGTCATCCAACATCGTGTTCTCTAGTTCTCCTCCTCTCTTCTCCTCCCTCTTTTCCTCAATTGATAGCTATTCAAATGAGGAGAGGTAATTTCTAAAATTACCTTATATAAATTTCCCCCCTTTTTTTACCTTTTTAAATGAAGGGTATTTTTTCCCTTTATTTAAAAAAAATCATCCTCCAATTAATTCTTCCACCCTCTTTTCTTCTCGAGGCAACTATTTGCAAACTATGCTTATGTTGGCCTCTGTTCTAAAGGTAATCTTCTCAGTTTTCTGTGCTCTTTCCAATGACATATACCACTTTATACTTTTGAGAAGTTGCCTAGGACCCCTTTTCCTTCCCCATCTGCCTCCTTGAGGGGGCATACCCTACCATTTCTCTAAATCATTCCTCTGTCATGGACCTTCCCTCACAGGGCTGGGGCATCCCCTTTCATTTCCCTCTGTTTGGGCAGCTCACATAGCCTGCATTATGTTGAGGCCTCTCTTTTCTAGTCGCTTCCTCTATAGAGTCATCTGCATTTTATTTTCTTTGAAACCCTATTATTCTAACAGTGTTTCGAAGAGGGGAAAAATGTAGACATCCAAATTTGACCACTTCCATATGGTGAAAGTTGTCTCCTTATTCATCCTTTTACTCGTCTATCGCATTCTCCTTGCCGGTATTAATTAAATCATTCATTTAATTAATATTTCATGTCCTCCCTAAGGTTCTCTAAAGTGTTTAATTTAATAATTAAATACTTTTACCTTTTTACTTCTTTCCTCTCTAAATTAATTAAATACATCACTTTATTTAATTTAGTTATGTGACTTTCTTTAATTTAAGCCAATTTTTAATTCCTCTTTTGTCACATCCTCCATAACCCTCTTCTAATCATGATTAATTTAATTAATTCGTGATTAGGATGTGCACACCTTAATCAATATTAATGTCACATCCTCCAATATTTTCCACTTGCTTCTAATCTTTCATTAATCCTCTTAATCATATGTTTGCACAACGTTAATCAAAATCATTAGCCACATTTAGCATGCCTTTTTAGTCAACCTTTCCATTTTCCTTTCTTAGCATTGATCCTCTTTCCCATGTGAATTTTAAATTCACATTTATTCCTCCTAGAATCTCCTTTTCCCACGCATCTTCTAGAATCTTTTGACTTGTCACATCAAGTCACATGTGGACAAGTGCTTCCCTTTTTAGAACCTTTTCTTGTCCATGAGATTCTTGCAAGTATGTGAATTTTTAATTCACATTTATCTCTCCAACTACTTTCCTCTTCCCCATGAGGATTTTTGAGGAATACTAAAATTCCTCTCATGTCACTTTCCAACGATTTAGGAAAAAGAACTTGCCTTTTAAAGCAATTTTTTCATCCCCCAAGGTACTTGTAAAGTACTTGTCCTTCTTCCACCTCATTTATACATCACCATTTCTAAGTCACTTCACATTCCACATGTCAAGATGTAAGGGCTTGTGAGTCCTAAACTCGCCACAACCCTTCATCTTGGCCTTGTTGGTTTAATCTCAACCGTTGAATTCTCTAGAGAACTCAAAAACATTTATAAATACCCCCTCTTTTCTCTCATTTAGGAACTTTTGCATGCCATAGCCAAACTCTTGCAATATTTTCAAATCTTGCATTTGCATCCATTATCATCCATTTTTGCAACCATCTTGCATCCTCACTCTCATTTTCCATTGAAGGAGCATACACAACATCACGAATCAAGGGCCAACCAAAGGACAACTTGACAAGGTAAAACTTTCCATTTATTTTGTTAAGTTAAACATTTTGCCCTATCTTGAGGTGTAAGGTGTTAATCTTTGTTTCTTGCACTCCTTTGTTTGCTGCTCATTTCTGAAATTATATTTTCACCTGATCATAGTATATACTTCAAATTGGTGTAGGAACTTGTCCTCTAAATCCCACCATGTTTGAATTCCTCCCTTGGGATGGTTCAAATATTAGTTGTAGATAAATTCTCCCAATGAATAGGGAAACAATTAGCATACCACATCTTGATGAGCAGTCTGTGCTTTGTTGCAAATTTCTTTAAATGTTTTCATGTGGTCTTCAGTTGTCTTTCCCTCACCATATATAAATTTAGGATAGAAATTTTTAGGGTTCTTGGGAAAATCATGTAAAGCTCCTTGTATGTCTAAAGGAGAACTTTCGTTTACAGTGAAATATGACATTTGAGCCAGTGGAGGGGAAGCAATGGTAGCAATGGTTACGACCTGGGGTATTCCCAGACTTATAGGTGAGGATGGTGAACCTGGGTTGAAGGGTGAAACCATAGATCTAGAAGTTTTAGCTCTAGATTTTCCCTTGTCACTCCTAATTTTCCTACATTGCACTAATTTTGTTAGATCCTCTTTATTAGGAGAAGACCTGAGAATCCTTTTGTATCTTTCCACAAAAAATGACTCAATATTTTCTAGATTTTCTAACGTGGGCCCTCCTGGTGCCAATTTTTTTGAGGGTGGTTTTGATCATGCACAATGTTCTAGGAAATAAGGGTTTATTACCTCTCTTGAAAAGTAGTGAAAACTACTTCGATGTTATTTTTTAGTCAATTCTTGACTATGTGGATAGCACAGTTGGAAGATCAATGTAACTTCATGAGGGGATCTGGAATTTAGATAACTGGAAACTTATATGCAATTGCAAAGATAGTCTCAATAACTCAAAACAACAGATTGCATTTCATAAAATACCAGATTAACGAGTCAACTTATGGCTCTTTCAATACAAAGTGTGAATAATATATAAACTAAAGTGAAAAAAGTAGGGTAACAAGGAATAATACAAATCTATTCTAATTAGACAATGATATTAATCATCCAATCAATTACCTCTACATATTTATACAAGATATTTCTAAACAAACATTAATAGAAATAGCATTTTTACACATTTATGATTAATGGAGTACAATCTTCAAAGAAAATATAAACGCATAAGATTTTTGAATTTCATTCAACCAGAATGTTGTCAATCACGCATACATATAGGACAAAATCCTACTTAATTCCATAGATTTAAACTAGATCTCATCAATTTAGCAATTGTAATTAAAATAGAATACTCATACCATCACCATGGCACGAAATCCAAATGCATACAATATGGGTGTAATCCTTAGATAAAATAAATTAACTCTTCACCAAAGCGAGTAGGAAAATTACACACCAAGAATGTATTTGTTTGTGATTGCAAAAATTACATAAGAATTTGAACCCTTTGAATGATCCAGAATTAAACATTTATAGAAAACTAAGTCCCATAATTGTGGATCTAAAATAAAAGACAACTGGAACTAACTCTAATGATTGAGTCTTAACTTGAAACTAAAAACTTAAAATAAAATCAAACTGAATTGGTTGCTCCATTTACAGTTAAGTCTTTTGCTAACATCAAGGAGAGCATTAAATAACTAAAAATTAATTGAAGTAAACTAAAATCTATGAGCATCTTTACTTTTCCACCACCTTTCCTTTTAACATTATCATAAGTATCACACATACTTTGATATCTTCACATCTAGCGTTTGAGCTGGAAAATAGGATCCATTAACTTCAAGGGTGGCCAAAAAACCATTTCAAACACCCATGACCCAACAAAAACAACCCTTGTTCTATCTCTAATTCACTTAGTGAAATTATCGAACCATGTTGGTAATATCTCATTCATTTTTGGGATTAGGTCCAACACAAACTCCCCATTGGACCCTTTGATTTCCCCAGTCTCATGGTTGTAATGTTGAGCACATGTTAATACTAACTCTGGAGATTGCACTGTAATTGGGAAAGAAAATGCCTCCACCAATCCAGAATTAGCAAGATCCCTTGCCATTGAGGTCCTGACAACATCATTGATCCTTCTTTTGAACTTGTCCATGTTGAAGGTCATAGGTCTATGTCACCAATCTCATTGTAGGGAGAAAACATCTTGGAAGGTGGATAGTAACCCTTGTATTGATACTTCATTTCTTTTGAATCTTTTGGAGGCATATCTCCTACAAATAAAAATACCATGTATTATCATTTTCATATTAACAAGAGAAAACCTGCAAGATAAATCATGTTAGACCATATTAGCTTCATATCAAAAATTATAACTTATCAAGCAGGAGTTATGTAACAGTATCAAGGATCGGCCTTCACGCTTACCCCTTACTCCTTATTGTCAGAATTTGTACTTAAAACACTAGATTCTTTCAATTTTACCATCTTTGGGTATTGGGGATTGAGGATCCCTCATACTCGCTACTCATAGAACGAGATTCCTTCGCTAAGTTTCAAATTCTCAAGTATCAGACATCTAAGATATCTTTATGCTTTGCTTATCAATAAAATATCTTTGAGGATATGTTTCATCACTTGATTGGGTGTCAGGGATCAGAAATCCCCTCTACCCCTTACCTTATTAGCAATGGTATTAGTTATGTGATATCTCTGATTTGTGAAGTCTAAAAGAAATTTTTGGATTGGAGTTCAGCCTTTTGATTTACTCCTTTCCACCAAACTTACAATTGTTACTCAATCTCATTTTTATATTTTAAACCCTAGCTTTTGAACATAGAAGACACCTGTATTCTTTATAATAGTAAAAAGAAAGCAATTGAAATTAGACATCGGGGGTCGATCTTACCCTTTACCCTTTACAGTTCTATAAGAAATGGGTAAGAGGTACCCCCAATTCCAAGAAGATGTTGCAAAGGAAGACATTTTTGGCTAAGTGTTTTACTAGTATAATCAGGGATCGGGGGTCGGGCGTACCCTTTACCCTTTACACCTCTACAAGAAATGGGTAAGAGGTACTACGATGCTCGATGTCCGAAAGGTTTCACAAAATTTGTTAAGTCTAAGCCAATGTGTTGTAGATCAGGAGTCTGGGTTTCCCCTTAACCCTTGCAAATGTTCTAAGGTATGTGATAAAGGAAACTTGTGATGTTCAAAACTAAAGTACTTTAAGTCTAAAGTGTTTAGGCATGAAACTAAGTTGAAACAAAAGGAGATCACAAGTCCAACATTCTCAAGGAAATTTTGAAAGTCTTATAAGCCTATAGTCAAAGGTATATGGTGATGCCGACATAGGGGACCCAAACCCACTCAAAGTGCCAACTTGCCTTCAAGAGGCATCTAACAAGATTAAATGGATCTATTAGACCAATCCAAACAACTCCCAAATTTTTGAAATCAATCAAAGGTAGGATTTCCCACTTTCACCCTTACAAACCTAATAGCAGTGCAAAACCAATTTTAGGCCCTTAACTCCAAACCTTTCCAAAACACTTGACAAACCAATGGATGATTCAGAAACCCATTACAGAGTTACAAAACATATCTTAAACCCTCATATGTCCCCTTTGGAACAACTTTGAGAAATCTGACCTTTTCACCATTTTAGGCCTCTAAATAGGTCAATTTTACAAAGGAACCCTCCAAGATTGCAACCCCAAACCAAAAAAACTAAAAATAGTCTTGATTTATGCTTCAAAACCAAGGATTCACCAGGTGTTAGGACCCCAAAAGCTCTTTTTGACCCCTTACTCAAAAACCCTCCTTTTGCAAGCAAAACCCTAGGGTCTATTGAAAATCATATGTCCCAATCCCATACGGACTTAAAACCACTTGAATCCCTCATTTTTCCACCTGTACATGCTCAAAACAATGTTATATGATGATTCCTTCAAGTTGTTTATACACTTGCTTTGTAAAACCTCACTTTTTTCACTCTTTTCCACCCCTTCCTAATAGGGTTTTCAACCTCCTCCTCACACCTAGCCTCTCCCAACTTCTCAGACCCTCTAAACATACCAAGATACCCTTAGAAATGCAAGAACAAACAATTTCCAACCCCTCTTAGACCAAATTTACCAACTTGCATATTCTAGCCTTGATTTCAAAGGCCTAAACACATAATTTCATCAGGGCAGCGTAGAGAATCAACCTTATTGGATCCACCACAATTGTAATCCTATTTCTAACCCTATGCCTAAACATATAGGACCATTCCTCCAAGTTACAGTAAACACAGGATGAGGAATGGCCTATTTAATACATTATGGACTTCAAAATACCCAAACCTCTGCTACAGACCATCTAAGAGAAATCAACCACTAAAAGTCTTTAGACTCAATGAATGTCTTCAAAAATGGATTTAAAAGAGATGTAACACCAGGGTATTTGTAGGATCATCATGGAAAAAAAAAGCCCTTAAGTGGCAAAAAATTCAGAAAAATTAGAGTTAGGCAACTTGACATAAAAATTTGAATAAGTTATCTATATTATTTAAAAATATGTAAGAATAGAATCTATAGAAAATTGAATGTAGTTTCTAAACTACTAGTTTTTTTTAAATCTATTTGGTGAAAATTTGAAATTTCAATGCACTAGTACTTAAATTTGAGGGAAAAATAAGAAGTAGGTGTTTGTCTAACCACCCTAACCATAATAAAATGATAATATTTTTGTATAAGATTCTAGATATAAGTAGAGGACTTATGTCGCAATGTGATGCATATTTTTTTGTAAATTTTTTCCAAGTAAATAATTAATTATGATTTTTTTATTACAACTTTTAAAAAATATAAAATCTCATATGTCTGACCACCTTAACTTGGTCAAAACTTTATGAAATTCATTTTTTCTAAAAATAATCTTATAGTATACGAAACATAGAATGTGACGCATGTTTCGGATTCAAAAAATGCGATACCATTTGAAAGCTATAGATGTTTTTCAATCAGCCTATCAATCAAGACTTTAGTCGTAATTCAAATAGAAAATGAATAATAATTATTTATTAAATTCAAAGTAAAGCATAATTTATATTGGTGGAAAGTTGAGAATCTCCTTAAAAACCCTTTTCATTTCATCAAATTTGGGTAAAAAAAAGTTGTCAGACACATACTCTACACATACCCATCATATTGCCACTTTTTTTTCCCATCATGATCTTCAACATACCCACTATGCCACATAAAATTCAAAACATTTGAAGGCCTGGATCGGCTGTACGGACCCGTACACAAGCAGGAATTGCACAGAAACTTAGAAATTAACTGAAAACTATGCCTTTTGATTGAAATCTTTTTTAAAAAATTTTCAACAACCTTTCCTTGAGCCTTCAAGAGGCTTTAAATACAATTTCTCCTCAAAAACCAACTCTCCAACGTCTAAAACTAACCACCAACTACCAAGCCCCTTTACATAGCTTAATTTTGCATATTTTGACAATGTATTGACAATTATTACATCATAATGCAACTTTTGAACCAAACTAACACTAGAACCCCCAAATAAATTAAAAGTGGTCTTATCAGACCTTTATTCATATGAAAGACTCAATATACCCCCTATTTCCTAGACCAACCTACAAATAGTGCATTTTTACAATTACATGTTTTAGGTGCTCCTGCACCATAGGGTTTTGTCGGTCATTGGAGATCAACCTTACTCTTTACCGTCTCCACATCTATAAGGAATGGGTAAGAAGTATCCCTGATTCATGAAGTCTAATAATGTTGATCAATAGAATTCCTTCTAATGCAAGCTCAAGAATCAGTAGTCAGAGTTTCTCCTTGCCTTATGAAAAAGTTTGAAAGTTTGAAGCAAGGAGGAACAACGATGCCCGACACCCGAAGTTCATTAATCCTAACTCATCCAAATTTCAATCTAGGAAGAACCCTCAAGGAACCCCGAGGTCTAATGTTTGATGATGTCATAAACACCATTGATTGGCGCAATGAAAAATAAACTTGATCTACAGGGTACAAAGAGCCAAAAATGGCAAGAATAAAAGAAAAACAAAACAAACAAACAAAAATGACAGAGAAAATCACTAACACAAGAATAACAACGCCAGACCAAGAGAAATAAAAGAAGACATAGAACAAACAAAAATAAATGAAAGACAAAAGCAACCAAAAAAACCAAAACCCACAACTCGAAACCGCACTACTCAAGATAGCTATTTAAAAAAATTCACAAAGTGAAGCCATAGAAACCAACCAACTTGAACAACACAAGAGATTGAAGGGGAAAACATTACATAGACCAATGAAGCCAAGCAAGTGACACACCATACAAATGAACTCAAACACCCGCACATGATGAGCAACATGAATCCTATCACCTCAAAGTGAAAGCACAAAAAAACCAACGACTATAGTAACAAAATTCTCCATCGTAAAAAGTTGCAGAGCTTGACTAGATAACTTTATCACACAAGTATTTGTGAAATGAGGGGAAAACGTTATTCAATCATCCAAATAACATTGTAATTAATGAAGCATTTTTGCATTTACCTCAAGTGGCATCATTTTAAATCTTGTGGCGCTCATTAAATTTGAAAAGATAAGCCATTAAATTTGAAGTTGTTGAGAGATCGCCTAGTATGTTTTTATGTGATGTGCATGCAAAATGATGCACCATCACTAAACGTCATAGGTCAAGTACAAGAAAGAATACACATGCCCCAAGATGACATCATAAATTCCATCGGGTCAAACAGACATGTGAACAAGGAAAAGGCCGGGGGTCTTGCCTGACGAGGAAGGTATACCCTTATTAGGAAGCCCGACACCTGAACTCCGAAGATAGCAAGAAACAAAGAGAAAAACAAGGGAAAGAGGGAAACAAAAGAAAGGAAAACACAAGGGAACAAAACCGTACAAAAAACACGAAAAAAGAAGGGGGGATGCCCATTTGGGGAAAAGAAATTTAAAGGGGCATGAGTGTGAAGGCACAACATTTTCTTAGATACCAAATGGTAAGAACACCTTGGGTAGATATTCATTAGTAATTTGACATTTTGCACTATAGGTTGGTAAAGATTTCTACTCTCGCACCACGGGCCACAAAACCCACTTGGAGGGGTGGATAGGGATTATATCCACTTTGAAGGGATCATATTGCACCCCCAAGGTGAACCACGATAGGTTAAAGACATGGAGTCCACATGACCTCACAAAATACTTAAGGTATGCTTTAAGTAATGTTAGTTGTGATTCCTTCATTGGCCATTTTCTTTTAAAATATTGGCATTTCTAGAATGACTTGTCATAGGTATGAATGGTAAATTATTTGTTGCTATAAATTCACTTGCATTGATGTCTTTAGTTGTTGATTACTCATTGTTATCATGATTGTAGTGTTGTAAAAAAATGTGCATAATTTGTGGATCTTATTGGGGTTGTTATCAAAATCCTATCTTTATTTTTTATTTTTTATTTTATTTTGTTCTCTCTTAGATAAAATATTGAGATCTATTAAAGATGTCCTAGCCGAAAAAACCACAAAATAAAAATAAGTTGTAGATAGAAGAAAATCTATACTCTTTCCATGTGAGTAGAGAGTTATACCAACACTAGTTAATATATTCTAACCTTCTTATTATGAATTTATGTCCATCTGAAATCCACATCTTCCTTATCCTCTAAGTGTGAGAGAGATGTAGATAGTGATTTTTAATTTATGCTAAAATTAAATCCATGAACCCATCTCATATCCCCATTCTTCTTCCTATGAAAGAATATAATTCCATGCATATTTTCATCTTCAGAAGGGCTCTGGATTAGAACCTTTTGAGCAGTAGGAGACATATCCCAAGAAATTTGATAGAAAGGTTTTAGTGTACCCATTAACTGATACCCCAAAAATTCATCCCTTTTGACAACCTCAACATCCTTCTCTACACTTTGGATAAAAGGTGCGTCAGAAGCATTATTTGGCTTCTCCCCAATAGCTTAGTTCAAATTTTCTTTTAAATTTTCAAGAAGTGAAACATAAAGTCCACATTCTAAGATCAAAAATCCAAAGCAAGAACACTCTAGTCAATTAAACACAATATCATAAGAAGGCCTGAAATAGAATCTTCTCAGATCTCATTGGGAAAAACCAATCATCATATCAAAGGCATTTCTATGGCTAAAAATATATTCTTCAAAGAGTAGCTGGAAACCAAATATTGGGCGACTAACACTGTTGTTGTCACAAGAATGAACAAAGATCAAGAAGTAGCCTTTACTTCCAATCAAACTAAAATATGGATCAGAAAGAAAATGCCAAAAGCTGAGATACAAAGACACCAAGTAACAACTCCTTTGAACAACATTGAAGCTACTCACTTTATTAGAAAAAAGAAAATGCTTGTATGATTGTATCAACTAGCTTCCCACTCCCATTAGGTACCATACTTCCAATATCACCACTGTTAGGACTACATGATGATCTCCAAGACCCTTGAATTCCAGGTTTTTCCCATTACTCCATTTGAGAGAAAAGAACCTTTGATCAGGCTCGCTTCAACATGTCTTTGCAATAGCTATGTCCATACCATAACCCCTACCTGATAGTGCAGCAAGATAGGATAAGTTGTCTCTATGTTCTTTTGACAAATTATGCATGGAGATAGACCATGTCATCCCATTATTCTTTTTATCTGTCTTGTGTCAATATCTCACCTTTTGTTGCTAGCTAGGTCACATCAATGCCAAATCTGAGGCACTGTTGGGAAAAGATAGGAGTAAGCAGGAATTGACAAGCTGTAACTAAACTTTACCACATACCACCCAAACTTGATTTCGACCCATCTAAGTACCTTGGGGGTGTCACTCGAAGGATTCACAATGTATCTAGAATTCTCTTCAAATCTTCAAATATTTAATGTCAGTTTATTGGTTTTAAATAAGTTTTGAGCTCTAACTTGGCAATCATAATGGTGGGTATCAGATTCATTGTGGGTTTTAAATATGCATTGAGCTTCAAACATTGCATCATTCTCACTTTGTTAGATTTAACTTTGGGGGCTAGATTAGTGTAGAAGATTTATTTGAGTCATATTCCTCCAATTGACGAGTTAGTTTTATTGGTAGTCTTGTTATATTCCATACAGGGGAATGAAATAGTTCATGAACTACATTTTAAGCATCATTTTCTTTTGAAAGGATTCTATATAGTGGAAAATTCATTGTCAACCTTATCTTGCTCCTACATCCTTATTAGTGATTTAGCTGGGTGGGAAATGTTGTGGAAATCTCCATTGATCAATTCAAAGAATAAATGAGTGAGTTAAAAAAAATGCTAGCTATTATAAAATTTCATTCTTGCAAACATTTTGTTGAAGAAAGCATTTTTTTCTAGGTGAAAGGAAATAAATAATTTCTTAAATTCTTATTCAATGTTGGTGAAAGCTAACCCTTCTGTGAATTCCTTTCCTTTGTTCCCCCTTGCTCATCTCCAACGCAATCTCACAACAGGATCTATGTTAAATAACAAACAAATCATAATTAGTATCTTCAAACTTCTGCAATTGGAAAAAATAGAAAATAAATCTTTTGAATACATTATCAGGCCTAGTTGTGGCATCCCTCAATAGGATAGCAATTTATGCATTCCAGTCAAGAGAAAGATTAAACACACAAATAATTTGATGTTGTGAACTTTACTCTCCCTACCTTGTTTCTCTACCTTCACAAATTCTTCATATTCATGTTTTGCATTGTTGCCTTTATGATCACACTGAAGCAAGTTCAACAATATAAGGTTGTCATCATGTGTAGACAATCATCCTCCCTCTTTCTAGGGGATACATATGCATTATCTTGCATGTGGTTGGACTGTAGATAACGAAAGGCTAGGGAAATGCACATATCTACCAAGCTTCAAGCCCACAAGGGTAAAGTGAACATGAGACCCTGATGATCAATGTCTTTGATGTCTATCACCACTCTTTCAAGTGTGATACCTTGGAACTTATGGATTGCTAAAGTAAACATCGTTTTGAGTGGGAGTTAGTAGTGACCACCATGACTAAAAAAAATAATGGTCAAAATGAGTGGATCATGCAAATTTCAAGACAAGCCTAATCCCAAGATAGGCCCTTGTAATGCCTAAACCTTCAAAATCTTATGTATGTAATTATGAATTGTACAATAATTATATGGACAACATCATGTGAAAACATAAATTTGTGTTCCACTTTCTAAGTCATTTAGATCGCACAAAAAAAACCAAGTTTTAAAAGTACTAAAAAATACCCATCCAATGTAACACGATTATCCTTAAAAATGTAAAACTAAATTACATTTTTAAATATGTCATGTGTGTTTCTTATTATTCATGTTCACCCTCATTACAAAGGACCGATGGACTACAATGATGAATTATTCATATTATGTGTTAAATTTATAGTAAAAAGCATATAGCAAATCTAATAAAATGCACATAAAAGCAATAGAATAGTATGCAATCACAAGATTAAACAAGACAAATATTTTTACATGTGAAACCCCTATATGAAAACACCACCAAAAGACATTCAACAATTGGATTATTCAAAATCAATGTCAACTCAACACAATAAGGTCTTACAAAATCTTTCACAAACTCTCAATGTACAACATACCCTTATTTTATAATTTATCAAGTGTTTACACATCTAAAACATACAAAATGTCTTCAATATATATTACAATGAGTTTATAACATTGAATAACACCTTGGCACATTCACACAAACTATTATATATAGACTTTTTCTTGGGAATATCAAGTGTTGAAAAGTAACTTGTGAATAAAAAGAGTCATGTAACCATATTTTGTACATATATGACATCAACATACCACACTTTCCACCAAGTAAGATATCTCCATGTGGAAATTCTTCTTGCTAACTTTGTTATTGGTATAGATTATTCAACACTAGTTACATCTTTACACAATTGGTATTAGTATGTTTCTTGTATAACTACCACTACCAACTTCTCGCTTGTAACATTCACTCTAGATTTATGTAACATCTTGTATCATCTTCCAAGAGATTATGCATCCATCAGATCATGCTCACATGTTTTTAGTTATGTCACAAGTGTATCTATATCACTACCATGCTTCAAGTAAGTACTAGGTAACTATGTGATGGTGAGTTTTTCTTTTAGACACATTGTGATCGTTATAACAACATCTCCATTAATAGAAAAACCATTTATGATACACCTCGACCATTGACACATCATTATCACATGTGCTAATCAAATAAAATGATATACTTCAATACTAGAAACTCATTATATTCCATTAAACTCAGCCACAAAAAAGGCTCTAGACAAACTCCATCCATAGTTATTCTCCTAGGTGAATTTCACCCAAATCCCAATACCTCTTCCCTATCACTCTAAAGTGTAACAAAGCTTCATGTTATCACATAATCAACATAGAAAATGTGTAAACCTTCAAAAGCTTGTTTTTGCTATTGGAATTTGTGTGTCAACAAAGGTAAGATGATATTTGGAAAAAATAATTCTTGTAGCATCTTGATCCTAATATCAAATATTAACAGGGCGGTGGGCCTAGCTCGATTCGCTAAAGCATCCTATTGCAGGCAAGAAGTTACAAGGTCTAGTCTCCCCATTGTCCCAGTGGTACTAGAGGGCGTGTCACACCAACGTCAATGGTCACGTGAAATTTTTTTACCAGATGCATTGTAGTTTATATGGGGACGGATACCCAAACAATTCCTGCAGACTATATATATATATATATATATATTAGCAATATTTCAAAGTTTAATATTTAATTTTTCTTAGATAATACAATTATATTTATTGACTTCTACCATTCCTAAGACCACACTATAGACACCAAGAATAATCAATTACTTAATAACCGTCTATAATAAAATATGTTGTATGCAATGCATACTACATTAATTATTTATTAATATTTGTATACATTAAAAATGAAATTTTATTAAAAAAATGAAAGTTGTGATTTTCATAGAAGAAGGATATTGATAAAATAATAAAAAATTATAATAGTAGAGATATTTTTAATTTGTAAGAGAAATAAGATAGTAGTTCAATGTATACTTACATGGTTGCTTGAAATTAGTTTATAATAATATACAAAGAGGATAGCAAGACCTAGGACTATATGTTCATTCAAATCTAGCATAAGAATTGTGCTACGCTCTCTTGTTTGATACAATTTACTTTAAGAATCCTTGGTTGTGTTATCCCTTTTATGTCCGATTTTTAAAAGACTTCCCAAACAATCAATAAGCATAATGTGAATCTTGTATAAACCCAACTTCAAAGTAGCAAGACATAGGTAAACCTATATTCAAAAACCTTTGTATTATTATCCATGAATATGCCTTTTCAAGCTTCAAATTCAAAGCTTGGGACTTTCAAAAGAAATTGGAGCACTAAAATAATGAATTTTTTTTATAATTATGATAATAAAGGTCCATAAAATATTGAAAGGTGTTGAGCCTTCACTACACCATTCTCTCTTTAGCAAACAAATCCTTAAAGACTCAAGGTTTTGGAGCTCTTGTTATGCCTAGGTTTTAGAGTTTCTAATGCTTTGCGAAGGTCTTAGAGTCAATTTTTTTTTTATAAGCATCACATATTTGATTCTTTAGATATTTGATGGGGGAGAAATAATTCACATGTGCAATTACTAAGACCTTTTGGGCCTAGATACACGTACAATCAAATACTTATTTAACACTTCTCTCTCCTTTTTTAATCCTCTAGTTTTAAGGAATATCTTGATGATTAAAGGCATGTGTAAAAGTCATGTTTTACACAAGACAATCATTGATTTCTTTAGGAAAACAAGATGTAAGACAAGGTCAACGAAGGTTGAATCCCCATGCTTCTTAGTAGAATTTAAAATTATGAAAGGGAAATGTGTACTAAAAGGATATTGTCATTTGCCTCCTATAATTATGCTTATTTTTTTTAATAAGGTTTTACTTTCCATTCGATGTTCAATTGATGCAAAACTCTTGTTCATCCATAATTAGTGTAAAAACTAACTAATTCATAAATATGAATCTCATTAATTATTTATGAAACCTTGGTTAAGTAATTATCTTCTTATGAATTTGTTTAGTAAAACAATGAATTTACACTTATAAATGAGTTAAAGTGTCTTCAATAACAAAAACAACTAAATGCATGAAAATGTCACAAGAAAAAAGCATAAACACAAGAGGTTGCCTTGAAGAACTAAATGTGAAGAAACTTGTGAAGAGTAAATCCCTTTACTTTCTCTTGCCTTGATCTCTTCCAACATTACAAACTTATAGCTTTCACAAGGCCTTCAAATATATGCCCAACATTTATAGCATCATACACTTGCAATTATTATTCAACATACTACAAATGCACACTCTCAATTACACAAAACTTCCTTGCACAATCCTAATATATATGCATTGACGAATGAATAAAGAGGCAAAGGGATTAACAAACTATTGAATTATATTTTCCAGCCACCCCTTGAGGGTGTACTTATATAGTTTTTATGAGAGGAGACTCACACAAGAAGACTAAAAAACACAGAAGTGGAAGAGAAGTTGTTTTGAATCATTCCCCTTACATTGTAGATAATTTGGAAAAAACTGACATATACATGAGTCAAAGCTAATAAACTTTCACAGTTATCAAAATAGTGCTAAAACTGCCACAACACTTTTAAACCACCATGATCCTTGTAAAATTGCAATGAAACAAATGTAACAACCATACTATGATAACTTTTTCACTCACAAAAACTAATTTTATTTCTACTCTATTTCTCAAGAAACTACTTCAATTGTGCTTGACTCTAAAGTGTCCAAATTACTCCATAAAATTTTGGAATATTTGAAGACCTTGCATAAACTTTAGGAAAAATACATTAATGCAAAACATTCATGTTTTTTGATACTATAAAACAATTCATTTAACTAAATATAATTATTATATGACATACATGACATATAGAAGTTGTATTCTTTTAATGGTCAAAAATATGAGGAATTAGCATGAGAATCACTCACGTTGGAATAGTAGAGTAACCAAAGACAAAATTTCGAGGTAAAGCTAAGGAAATTCAAACACAAAATCCCAAAATAAAGTTTCTTTAAACCATAAATGGGAGGATACCTGATTGAGATTTTTTGCTTCATTAAAGATGCACTCTAAAGAAATAGAAAGAAAAGTGAAACATGCATAAGGATTTCAAACAAGAGATGCATTATGTTAGGTTCCTATCAATGGTGTGGTGATTTTTATTAGTTCAAAGATTTAATTAGTGGAAGCATATATAGACTAGTCATGTTTTCATTACAATGTACTTTGTATATTTATGAATAAGTAGTCACATTAAAAAATTATTAAAAAACACCAAATACTAAATAAATCATTATAGCTCTTCTACAAGTTATATATTGAATTTTGACTCTCAAATGTTAGTTAATTTAGTAAGTTATCTAGGTTAATTAATTAATGTTATCAATAAACGCATTTAATTAATCTAAATAGTAGAGATGGGTAAATATCCAAATAACTAAATTGTAATTTAGAAAATTAAATGCAAATGAAGGGTGTTCTTAAATCTTGGAGTATTATAATGAAGAATGAGCTTGTTGATGTAGAGTAATTCAATTGATTGAGTATAGAAAAATAGGTCTCCTCAATGTGCCAATTGTTTGAAACTGTGTGTTGATGTGAGAGTTTATGTTGGTCAATTATGTGACTGGATTAATTTTATGTAGTGTAGAGTTGATCAATAACCTATGGATCTTATTTTGTGAAATGTGTACATTTTCTATCTAGTTTGATGCAATATAACTATTATATATTAGGTCTTAAGGGTCCTAGAGATATTTAAAAATACCTCAAGAAACTAGATGAATTGTGGCATTCAATGTTCTCCTCAGGAAACATTAATCTAATTGATGATTGTTGAGTTTATGTATTTGATTAGAGGTAAAGAATGTTTTGAAGGGGGCCCGAAACCCTTTACAAAAAAGGAAAGTTGTATCAAAAGATAACTAAACAAAGCAAACAACAACCAACACACAACAAAACATCAGCAAGATAGCTTCCAAAAAGGAGGAACAAAAACAAAAAACTAAATATTCTTTAGAATATTAGCAGCTTCCATGTCGCTCTTTATTATCTTTTGATGTGCATCCATGAATTTGGGACTCTCTTTGGCAGGGACCCCAGCTTGCATCTCTGTCTTGTTGTGAGTTCTAGTATCATGCCCCAAAACACTTACCTCTTTAACCAAAACATCCTATGAACTAGCAACCTTATCAACAAAAGCTTCCTCCACCATATGCCTTTCCCCGGTAGCTTCATTATCACTAGGAGCTCCATCCTTCCATGTCTTAGCCTTCTCATTGGGAGTAGATTTAGGCCCTTAGCCTCATACCATAGAAAATTTAGTAACTTCAGCAACCTTATCCAACTTCATGCTAACCCTTTCCATCTGCTCTTCCAAAGTCATAATTCTTTGTTCCAAAATCCACTTCATCTTCAAAATCTCCTCAACAACAATCTTTAAGGAATCATACAACTCTTCAACTTGATTTTGTATAGAAGACTACGAATATTCCCCAACTTTGCTCACAACTCCACGAACCGTCACATTGGTAATATTCAGCTCATGAAAAACCCATTTGAAAATTTTGAAAAGGGAAATAGTTCCCTCCTTAGCCAAACCTGAAACATTGGGAAAATCCTCCCGATCATTGTTAAACACATTCCTAGCCTCCTCATCACCCTCATCAAAGATACTATTCTTATCCTGGCTCCCACAAACCTCCTTACCTTTAGCCCCAGCCATCGACATTTAAATTTTACGGAGAGAGCTAACAATGTCCTCAGCCACCAACTTCCATCTATTCTTCTAATCCATTTCCTAAACAGGGGAATCCATAGCAACCTGCCCACCGTCAATCTTGGGAGAAGAAACAACATGCTCCTCTAGCACAGGGCTAGTGGGACTCATAGCCAATTTCTTACGGCTACCCTCCTTCAAATCCTTCTTTCTCTTAGATCTCGAAGCAAGGGGTGTAGGAGACACCTCCTCAGCAACATCAATCATATCTTTCAGGATGGTAGAGAGGACAACATGCCCAATTTTACAAGGCTTTTTACCAACCTTGTCCTCACTACAAGTCTCATAATCCATAGAGGCCTGAGAATTAGGAACATAATCGTAATCCTCTTTGAACTCAGATTCCTCCTCCAAAACCACTTTTCTTTTTTCCCCTTTCAAACTCGTCGGTTCCTCCTTTGACACCATTTCATATTCCAAGGCCAATTTCTTTTGCTTACCCTTAGGAGCCATTACAGGCTACTTAGAAACCACAAACACCTTTGCATAATCCATTATGAGTAGAATTAACCCAACATGTAGCACAAGATTCTTAGGATTTCTTTTGTGATCCTTAAGAGCATACTCCAAAGAAGCCAAAAGATAGAAAGGAAAGGAAATTTTCTTCTTATGTCGAAATGATTCAAAAGAACAAAGTGATACACATTAATAGAAGAGAACCAGCCTTCTAAGGTAATGTACCTCATCAATTCCTTGACAACATCTCCCCACAGAGCTTTGATGGAACTATGGCATGTTGGTAGCCACCACTCTTAGCTTGCTTGAGCTTTTGTTCTTCATCTCCTTTGAAGAAAATCTGGAAAGCAGCTTTAGATTCCTTCTTATCTTTATACACCTTTCTGCACTCTATGGAAAGATCAATAATGTTTGCTATAAAATTCTCATTGATATCAAATTCAGTACCTCCCAACTTTAGAACCCTGTTATTCCATCCCTTGACAAATGAAGTCGTAGCATGTGGATCATTCCCATGGAGCCACTCCAAGTAAGGTGTAAGCCCACCCCTTTGCAGCCTTTTCCACACCTTAGACTTGGTTTTCATGGTGTCGCAGGAGAAAGGCTCCACCCTATTTTTATCGTTGCCCATGATCACAAACTTAGCAAAGCCCAAGAGCTTGAGAACTTTACATACAATTAAGAGAAACCTCAAGAACATAGGCTAGGAAATACCTACAATTTTTGTGCTAATGACATGGTGGTAGAGGGTCATAATTAACCTTGAAGGTTGCCCCATACAAAAATTTGAATTACCATAAGCCAAAGCTTGTTCCAACTCACGATCACTCCAACAATAATCTACCACATGAATAGGGTCATGTGAGCACAAATCATCATGAAGTCGCCATCCAACTTTGCATTTTTTATAATCATGATTAAGACAAGTGATAGCCTCAATAGGAAGGGGGTCATTCACATCCCAAACCCTAGTGCCACTAACCCCAAAGTTAGCAAAGACATTCGCAAGACCATTTACCTTCCCTTACAATATGAGAAATATAAAATTCATCAAAAGAATTTAGAATTTCAATGGCATCCATAATAAGGGATTCAACACTCCAAGAGAGAACACAAGACTTCTTCATATTATTGACAATATCTAATGAGTCTCCCTCAAGCCTCACCTTTCTATACCCTCTAGAATGAGCCATCTTCAAGGCATGATAGGCTGCAGAGGCTTTCACGAATTGGTTTATCTAGGTTCCCAAAGGGAGTGCCATAGTGGAAACAAACCTACCATTAGAATTTATTAACACTCCCCCACAACCAACAAGTCCTAAATTACCTAAGTTAGCAGCTCCATCAAAATTAACTTTCACCCAACCAATCGGAGGAGCTTTCCAAACAACATCATCTCTTGAAGCTTTACCTTTAGTCAAAGGAAAGGAAATATCACAAGGCAACTTCCAATTTTGCGCAATAGAAGTGTCACATGACTTAAGCACAATCCTAGGGCCATCCTAAAAAGAAGCCCCAAAAGCAATTCTCCTTAATAGTAGCACAAATTTTAAAAGCCACAGAAATGGCAAGAAGATCCAAACTCCAAAAGATCCTATTATTACATTTGAGCCAAATACCCCTAGCAATATGAGGCAGAGAGAGGCCAAAGAAAAAGAAAAGATGGTTTCAATGAAGGTCCCACCCATTGCAACCACACTTCCCCAATCAGAGAGGGAAACATCTAGCTAAGATTCCAAATAGAAAGAACATGGGCCCACACCTCTCTAACAAATCTGCAACCAATCAAGAGATGAAAGGAATCCTCAACATCCTCTTCACATAGAAAGCATCTGTTAGGCATCATAAAACCTCTCTTGACAAGATTATTAGTAGTTAAAACCTTATTCTGACAAAAAAGCCAAAAAAAAATATTCACCTTAGGAATCAATTTAGAGGACCAGAGGGAGGACCAAACGGGAGCAGGGCCAACAAAAGAAACTTGAAGATTAAAGGCCAAAGACACAAAAAAATTACCATTGGAAGAAGCCCTCCACAAAATCTTGTCAACAAGAGCATAAGAAGGAATATGAACTGAGGGAAGAGCAATAAAGAGACCCTCCAACCTTGATTCCACCTCATGTAGCCTTTTCCATTGCATCCCATCCATATAGTTAGTAACAAATCTTCTAAACCTCCGCAAAAAAATATCCATAAAGCAACATCAATAGTAGAAGAAGGTTATGAAAGCATTATATAACCTTTTTTCTATTATTGTCCATACATCGAATCCTAAAGAAGTCAAGCAAAACTCCAGCCTAATACTCCAAAAAGAAAAATTAGTGCCATCAAATAGAGGCAATTTTGAGGTAGAAGATCCTTCCTAATTAGCCATAGTATTCCACTATCAGGATCAACCCAAGTTGATTAAACTTATACAAGGAACTTGTTTCTTTGATACCAATTGTAGGAATACTCAAGATCACTAAGAGGGGGGTGAATCAGTGATGCACAAAAACAAAGCAATTAAACAACTTTTGAGTAGCACAAACTTCAATGGAAACACATAGAGATCACCATGACATAAGATTTATAAGTGGAAACCATAGAAAGGGAAAAAAACATTGTGTGAGTGTTGGTTGGGTTTGAAGAACCAATCTAATCCTCACAAATTGTTCACTATTAGGTCCCACTGACCAAATTCTCACTGAATACAATAGAGCACCAACTCCTTATGAAATACAAGAGCACTGACTCCAATGTAAAATACAGGAGCACCAACTCCAATGTGAAATACAAGAGCACCAACTCCAATGTGAAATAAAAGACAAAATTACAGAGTACTACTCTTTTTACAATATTTTTTAGAACAATAAACATTCACCCCTTATTTCTCCTTGCATACATGTGTCAAAATTTCTTTATAAGAATCTTCTTATCTCATCAAACATAAACAAGACTTAAACTGATGTATATATGAATAAAGTATCCTCAACCTCTTCACACACCTTGATTGTAACCATCTCAAAAGGACAAACAAATGATACAAAAAGACTTTCAACAACCATATCCCATGTTATGATAATCAAAAACCTTAGACAACATAAGACTTCAATCACATGGACATTTGCACATTCAGAACACTGCTACACAAATTCACATGTTGTTCTTACTTTCAATCAACCTCCAGTTACCTGTGATCTCAATCAGATCACACTAATCTATGCAAAGAAAACACATTTCATGTATATTGTCACACAGAGACTCCATGAAACCCCTTTTATACTTTTTTATTCAAGTATTCTCTTTTGTGTATTGACTTGACAAAAAATGGTTTCATTGTCTTCAATACACTCTCATAGTGTTCAAACCTCGATCAAAAAATCCTCAATGCACTCATTTAAACACATATACCATCGTTGTCTCAATATAGTTACAAAATTGTGTGTAACTGAAACTAGGTCAAAGACATCCATATGCCCATCAATGTGAAGGCTTCAAGAAATACATGTTCTCTAGTTTAAAAGAGAGATCCTTTGATCTTCGAAACCCACAAATTCACCAAAAAAAATTGACCATCGATCTTGCTTTGGGTGGTGAAATATAAAGCCTTAACCTATGTAGCTGATTATACCAAGGAGTAGGGGTTGGCTATCCAACAAGCTTAAACCCTCAAGTCATAACTAAAGTGAGTATCCACCGTGTATTACCAGTCAACAAGCAAATATAACAAAAAGAAAACTCTGCATTAATTGTCTTCATAAGACATAAACCCTAGGTCTTAGGGTATAATATAGTCTTAATGTTTTAGATGTGCTTAGAACTTTAGGTTATGAGGTATAGAAACTTAAATGACCAAAACCATAAAATGGGATTTCCACCATCTGAACTCCTTTATAAGTCTCTCAAATAGATAATAAGAAGTGGAATCAACGATAATCTTGTTAAAAGATAGAAAAAGATAACCCTAATCCTCATAAACACCAAGAACTTTGCAACTTTTTGAGGCTCAAATGATAATGCTCAAAGATAATGATTATTTAGTCTTTTCCCATATCTCTACCTATAATGAGTCTTCAATCTCCTCCCTTAATAAAAATGCTTAAATATGCAAAACCCTTTCATTGAATACCTGATTTATGAAAGATGACAACTTGTGATAGAAGGAAGGACTCTTGTGAATAAAGAACTTGTGATATGATCAACAATCACTTTGTCATGAAGCAACTCTGTCATAAGGTTGATATCAAAGAACAAATACCATTGCAATTCTTTCACTTTGTCATAAAGTTCTCTTTGACATTGAATGAACAAGTACATTTTCTTTTGCAACAACACCAATGACAAACCAACCAACACACACCATGAAAATAATACAAGTACCATTGACATTGTATGCACCTTTGACATCAATTAACATCAATGATAAATCATTCAACACTTAATATATGTCTTCATTATCCACCTCATGACATAAACTTGTAAGAACTCAATATAGCAAATAAGTTTGTAAATGCACTCATATAAAGTTCCAGAATAACTAAATATGTGTTCTTTAGGGAGGGAATTCTGTAATTACATTGAATTATAAATGGGGGGTTGTGTAGTGCCTTGATTTTCCATCACATCAATATATCCTTGTAATTCTCACCTCATGTGTGTGTGCTTTGATGCACACCCTTTTTTAGTTTCTTATACATCTTTTTGGACATGATGTTGGGTCTACATTCATGTGCACACTTTTGTACTTGATTTTGGTTGGCCTTCATATACCTCTTCCTCGTCAATATTAATGGGAAAATTATCATAGTGTTATACTAATGTTTCCTTGGTTTCAATGGAGCATTGGAGGAACCTTCCACTTTGGGGGTGGGGTTACATAAACCTACTCTTTTAATCTCCTCTATAGGGTGATTATTTCACTGGATCATATTTTGTGAGATTCTAGTGATTATGTCGAGCATTGTGATGCACATTTTAGTAATGCACTACATGTCAATCGTGCATTTTTATCATACTCCAAAATAATAGTACTATCTACATCTTCAACTTCATAGATTTTTATTGCCTTTCTATCATCTATGTATTCTTGGTTGAGTAGTGTTCTATATGTTCACTCATGTAGTGGGTTTGTATCTCTTATCTTGATCTACATTTTTGGAGGTTCATTGATTCCAACAGACATCGATTCATCTTTGATATAGTTTACAAATTCAACATGCTTCAAGAGTTCTTCATCATCATGTTCCTATCTTCATGGGACATATTTTCAAGAGGTATTATCCTTCTCTTTCTCTTTTGGAGAGGATTTTTGTTCCCTTTGGGTTTTCTCCTTTTTCTCCATTTGTGAAAGATCATTATTGTACATGAGTACCTTATCAATCCTTGTTGTCAAGATTAATTTTTTCAATGTTTTGTGTACTCCCTAAGTATCACTTAAGGGGGTTGTTAGTGTGAAAAGAGGTATTATCAAACTAGTTAGCTTTTAGCATACTTGGTAGAGTCTTATTCACACTAAGTTTAAGCTCACTTAGAGGTTATCTAAACTTGTCTCACCTCATGTAGACTCACCAAGTGTCCCAACACTTTTCCATAGATTCCTACACTTTTTTCATTCTTGGAGGGGTAGTCAGAGTTTGACTCCTACCTTCTACCTCTTCTTGCTTTCCTCTATAAGAAAGGTTCATTTGTACATTTTACAACACATTACATTCTTATGATATTTTCTCATTTTGCATATGTTCATTTGTGGATTATTTTGAGTTTGCAAGCATATCGTGGCTAATCCAACACTATCCTTTTAGTGTATAAATATTAACTTTATTATACATACATGTTAATGAATAATACATCCTTTGAGATACATGATCATTTAGAATTCACGTGCATCTCAAAGTGAGGCTTGAATGTAACGTTGAAATCAAAATCCTTACACCATTTCTCATTTGGTTTTGTGCAAATTTTGAAGAAATGTAAAAAGCATGTACATGATGACAAACAACACTATCTTGTGCAACATTAGGCCCATTTACTAAACACTTATCCACAATCCTATTTTTATTCCCTTATCTTGATCTTGTGTTCATACATCTCTATACCTTTGGACTATTTGTTTGATTATCACCTTTACTCATACAATGATGCCCAAATACCCACTGTTTATCATGATCACATTGGTATTTTGTTCCCAAGCTAGGTCCATAATTGCAAGGTCATCCTTGCAAGAATAAACTTGACCCACCCTAAATCAAAATTCAAATTTGGCCAGTTTCCCCCCTTACCTTCCCACCCTAAGGCAAGCCAATCACATGTTTGCATGACTTGATGTCATGTGTTAGGACTTAATTATTTTTATTACATTCATTCTAATCATTTGCAATCCCTTATATCATTGTCAAATATTGACTACACTACGATCACTCAAGAAGAATAATCAATAATGTCATGCATAGGTTTGGTTCTTAAAAGAAGCAAAAAATCTGCATTCTAGGGCTTCTTTGTTGTCTTTGATCTTGTTTTCTATCAAGGGGTTGATCAAGGTGAAGAGCCCTCACAACTCGCTCATAAGATAACTAAGGAAAGGTATTCAACATTACCACTAGTTTATATATTCTATGGAGAGATTAGACAACCATCTAATTAGCTTGCATAAAAGATTGAAGCTAGAGTACAACATATGTCATGTTCACTAAATTTGGTATATTTTGTGGTCACAAATTTGTACTTAGATTAGTCAAGTTGACCAAAAACAAAAGAAAAATGAATATTATGGTTATGATCTATAGAATTGATTCCCACAACCATTTTGTAATCCCAAGGCACACAAATTTCATCATCATAATAGATTTGTAAGCATTCTTTAATCCTAAAGCTAAGCAACTTATCCTTCTCATTTTCCCCTCTAAAAATAGTAAATATAATATCTTCATGTATTGGTTTCCATCTCCTAATTTATATTTCATCTAAGCCAATGTGTTTTTGAATTGCACATGATTAGCCTAAACTAAGTCTAGGGATCATATCACTTTTTATTTCAAGGATATTTAAATATTTATATGATGTATGAAATTTTAAAATAGAAAACATGTAAAAGATATAATTTGGAAATGATCATCAAATTAATGTTAATATGATTTGTAAACAAGCTTAGTTATTACAATCCACATCTTGCTATCATTTTAATTACATCTCTTGACATAATAAAAAAAATCAATAATAATAAAATCAGTCTACTTGTAAAACTCTATATTAATAATCCTGAAAAATAAGATTCTACATTTATAATCTTATTTATTTCTCTTGAATTTTATAAATTAGATAAAATATTAAGATTAGAATTTCTAACAGAATAAAACTGCCTATTATAGGTTTATCAAGTTGGTTAACTTTGCATCAGACCCTTATAAAATAAATAAATAAATAAAAAACACTCACATTCACATAAAATCACCTACTATATGGCTCATTAATGACATTAGAGTGACCATTAAGCCTTAAAACTAAGTAATGAATAATATCGCATACCACTATTCAAACACAAATCCACATATCCATTTGTTATGAACATAATTGTCATGTTAAAGCTTCTAATTATCCTATGTGAAAATTTCAAATCACTCCCAATTTTTTACAACAGCTTACTTGGCAAGTCCCTTGCTTGTAACTTTTGTTTCAGGGCCACATCATCAAATATGATGCCACAACAGCATTGCTTTTTGTCAAGATGTCCGAAAAGGCTCAAAAAAAAGTGCTACCAATACTTGTGCATTCACATCATGGGTAGTTGAGCGCTGATGTGGCATCACATGACTGATTGTTTTTTAGATCAAAGGAATACATTTTATTTAAGCTAAGATAGTCATGTCACAACTATTGGACATTATATAAACAACTACTATCACAACTATTGAAACATGCTCAACTACTGGGTCCTCTCCCCCTTTTTCATTTAACAAACTTACATAACGTCATATGCATAGCAGACACCGTACTTGTTTCTATCAATAAAGTTTGTTGTGACATCTTGGTAGAATAGTCTCTTAAGGAGTTTGGTGTCTGGTTGATGGAAGCATGTGTAACAAGTTTAAGGTATTTTGATTCTTTCTATGACAATGATTTTGAGTTTAACTACCCTTCGATTTGGATCTTATCATTCATTAACAGTTCAAACTTATCAGGAATAATACCACATAATGCTAGAAGTATACAGACTGCATTCTAAGACTGCTGCTCTATAAGAAGAGCTTCTACTGGAGCTTTTCCTCGAACATCCTTACTCACATAACTAGGTCCATACTCTTCATATAAAGTAGATTGATACAATCTAGGATGAGTTTCATCAATCAATTCAGGAGCTGGACCAATCAGCACATCAGCTTGTGGAAGTAAAAACATGACAACTGACATCCTGTACTGATTTGTATTTACCACTACTCTGTGCTCTGCGCTCTTGTATTTTCCATTGCTTATTATCTGCCAGTATAGAACCCAAAATTCATCTTTACAAATCCCAACCAGTTAAGAGCTGGATATCTTGCATATAAACTGCAAAACAAAAATGTTCAAGATCTATTCCTACAAGTAATAAGCAAAAATGAACAGCTGATGCATCGGTAGGATATTTTAAAATAAAGAACATTTCATTACTAGTGCAGGTCTATCCATACAAGTACCAAGCAAACCAGCATAGTTGCTGAGTTGGAATTTACAAGCCATAATTCATACTCATTAATATCCAATTGCAAATAAATAAGATTATTAGGACAAGAGAAAATTGAATAAATTTACTTACCTTCAAGAAATCACCAACGTTGACAATAAGTGATCCAGGAACAGGGGATATAGTAAACCATTCTCCGCCTTTCCGAACTTGGAGACCCTCAATCTGGTCATCTAGCAGGACAGTGAGCACAGTTCCATCCGAATGGGGTCGAAGTCCATTCACCAAATCTGGCTGAGGGCAAGGAGGGTAGCAATTGACTCTGAGTTGAAGCAGGGGTTTCTTGATAAGGGTTTGGACATAATCACAGTTCAACCCCAAGCCCTCAGAAAGCATGCCCAGCAACTTATCTGTTAACTTGAGTACCTCTTCTCCATAGTTTTCATAAGTTTCCCTTCATTATCCACTCACCAAGCAATCAGCATCAATCCATGCTTCAAATTGCAAATTGGCTATGTATGTTGTAATAAACTTTATTTGCCTGTATGTGAGGGGTGTTTTTGGCCAGTGTTCTACTGCCTTGACGGATGTTGGAGAGATATAATGAACAAGGGCATCAACCCAATCCAAGACTCTGTCATCCGAGATGTCATAGAAGCGGCCATAGCCTTCGAGCAAATAAGTACCAGGCCTTACTGGACACTGTCTTCTTTTATCTTCCAAATGCATGTCAAATAATTCTTTTGACACCCCTTTAACCATCTCCAACAATGGAAGAAGTCCCAGTCTTGGGCTGCTTGGGCCACGTATGTTACTATTTCGAAGTGTTGAGCTGCTAAATCGATGACAGGAATAGATTGTAGAGCTTCAAGAGCAAGAGATGGCCTTTGATCAGGTGGAAGAATATATCGAGCAGGGACTTCTTTAAAGTGGCGGTCATGGAATGTTTGGCGGTCATGGAATGTAGGGCAGTCTCTCAAGTTGCATCAGAAGAGCTTCCATCGCTGGGGTTAACGATAAGCACGATGAATTCTACATCAGGAAAGAAGTCCTTTAAGTAATCGAAGAAGTACTAAGAGAAAACAGGAAAGAAGTCTTTTGAGACTTGAGTGATCGAAGAAGTACTAAGAAAAAAGTAAAAAACGAGGAAAAACTTAAAAAATATTGTGTTTTGTAGTCAGATTGTGAAATTGTTCGCTTTAGATCTCGATGAAAGCGCTTCAGTGAATCGATGCCCTCCCCTGTGAATAGATGCCCGGAACACGCGCTAGCCTGGAATTTTCCTCTATCTATAGTTGGCTAGCCCCCATCTTTTGGAAGCTATTTATTCTTTTATAAATTTACCCTAGTAAAATAAGTGACGCAAGAGTGAGTTTCTATTAGAGGAGAAAGCAGATAAAAAATTAGTGACCATTCTTGTCATACAATTAATATATTCGTGTGAAAGGGTGCAAAAATCTTGTTTCAAGCTCAAGAATCTAATTGCTCTAAATGCTTGGCTAAGAAAAGAAAGTGGATAAAAAAGTAGCGGCGAGGAAAGTTTGAGTCATAAAGAATTATGCACATCCAGCAATAGCGTGGCACATGAATTTATTTTGCCTTGAATTTAATAACTAACACAAAATTATTGAAGTTTATTAAACTTTTGTATGTTGGATAAGTTATGTTGATAGCAAGAATTCCATTGGGTTAAGTATGCACAAATTCTATTGCGAGGTAAGGCAGTTAATTGTCATATTAATGCAACTATTATGCTATAAGCTAGGACGAGTCTTTTGAAAATTTGAACTGAATGTATGCAAAAGTATTTTGGTGTTGATATTGCAAGAAAAAACTACAATCTATGTAAACCTGTGAAGCATAGAGTGAAAGAGCATAGGTCGCCAACACATAAGATCCAAGCACCTTCACTATGTTGGATGCCATCGCAACCATTCCCAGCCATATCTTTACATCCACTAGACTAACACCAAGTCATACAGATTATAGCACATTGTGTGATAATTCAGACGAAGCACAAAGATTTTATGAGGTCCAAACAAGACTATGTGCTTGGAATGTGGTAATGTTGTTTGCTCCAGATGTTCATTTCAAGTACATAGGATTGCTATGTGAAAGTAGTCCATTGCAACAAAAGATTCTAAGTCTTCAAAGGTATAAGAACACATACGAAAAAGAATACATGCCACATTGAGGAAAGTAAACTTTTACTTTTATACATACAGTCATACACATCAAGTGCCCTAGTTATTAGACACTCAATAGAGCAATTTCTATACGATTTAACTGCTTCCTTCTCTTCAATGAATGCATAGACTATCCCACTTTGGCTTGCAACTGCGTTGCACATTGTCTGGTTCTTTGCTATTACCTAAATGTGTTTTTATCGCTGGGTGGTTTTCAAGCATTTATTCCAAATCCCTTGTTTCCTCAATTTTTTGTTTATTGGATGATGGCTAGGCTTCTTTTCAAGCTTTTATTGAATACCCAGATGAATTTAAGCCTAAAACTTGTTTTGGTGGTTCTGTGGTTGTTATTTGGTTTTAATCTTTTTGTCCAAAGTATGTTCCTAGTGCAAAGGTTACTGAAGGATGCTACAGTCACTTGTTTGGTTGTTGTGTTGGTTTTCTCCTCATATCCTATAGAGGTGGGTTCCTCTCCTTTTGAGATAGAGATGGGAGGTTGGTTCCCTCATGTTGATCCTATTAAGGTGGACGCTTCTCCTATGGAGATGAAGGTTGAGGGGGCTCAAGAGTTCAAATTGCGGCAGATTGGTGGGTCATAATATCCTCTCCATTAGAGATGAGCTCTCTCTTTTAGAGGTGGAGTTTGAGTTGGTTTCATAGTACCGAGTGAGCTTGTGTTGTAGGGAAGTTGATTTCTTGCGGTTTTCTATTGTTCATCCCAAAGCCCCCATTGAGGTGGTGCTTGAAGGTTCAAGGTCCTTGTCAAAACTTGGTTGTTCTTTTTGGGTTTATGGTCCCAGTCAAAACCTTGTTGTAAGGATTTCAATGGGTTTAAGGTCCCTGCCAAAACTTGGTTGTAATGGGTTTAAGGTCCCTTCAAAACTTATGGGTTTTAGGTCCCTGTAAAATCTTGGCTTAGGGTTTGAGGTCCCTTCAAATCCCATTTTTTGCCACATTTGGTTGCTATTGGGTTGTGGTTTGGTTAGATGATTATTTTTCTTGCAACATTTGTGTCTTGTAAAGGGTTTTAGGTCCCTTCAAAACCTTCTTGTAATAGGTTTCATGTCCCATCGAAACCTGGTTTTCCCTATCAAAAACATAAGTAAATATGTTCACATTTTTTTTTGTTAATTGGCATATGAGTATTTGACAATTTTATTTATTGAATGAGTAGGAGTACAATATGACGATGCTTTTGTTTTTTTAATATTAATTCCTATTTTAAGTTTTTCTCTATTTAACTCATTTACATATACCTAAAAATATGTAGACAATTATTTTGCTACACTTTCCACACATTAATGTGTAATTTTCATGTTATATATATTTAATGTAATGTATACCCTATACAAATGAAAATCTATAAAAGTTAAATAGTGACAACTTCCTTTTTATTTGTAATGCTAAGTTAAAAATAGTAAGATTGTTGACATTATCAAGGAAAAACACAAAATACAAAAATGTGCTCCATGTTGAAATATTGTAAAGGTAATGACTACTAGTTTTTAGAGGGATTAATAAAGAACAATATAATGAGTGGATGTGGTTTATATTTGTAGAAGAAAACTTTCTCTATAGTTATTTTAAATAATAATAATAATAATAATTTTTATGTAGACCACTTTTAGAATCTAAAGTAATTTGCATGTTGGGAGAATTTTTTTAATATTAAGGAAAGATAAAAAATTAAAGTCCATTTGACCAACACAATCATGTTTCACATTTCATATTTACTTTTACCAAAATTATCTTGACCCAATTATCTAAAATATGCTCTTTTCACAAAATTACCTTCTATTGAGGACAAATAAATTTATCATGATGAATTTTATTATATAAGGATCATAATTTTCTATTTGTACGTGTCAATTATGCAAATTCATTTCCACATCAATAGATCAACTACTATTTGAATTCATACCATCAATCATCTTGACCACCCAAAACATAGAAAATTAGGAGAAAAAGTAACAACAAACAAGATTAAAGAAACTAAGCAATGAAATTATAATAAAGACCATGTATTAAATCCAGTTTTTCAAAAAGTGTGTAAATAGGCATTCATAATGAATAATATATACATCAACTATTGTAGGAAAAAACAATAAATCCGCATATTTAAACTCAACAAAATCAAGCATCCAAATATTACAAAATTATAGATAAAACATCTATTATTTTGTTGAAGGCTAAATTTACTAAAATTACATTTAAAGTTTGTGAGTATTCCTCTCATAAAAATGTGTGCACAATCTACAATAGAACAACTTAAACTTCCACCTTTCCTTAAAATAATATTTCTAAATATAACTTAATTATACCATTATAAAATTAAACACTTTAAACAAAACTATTAAATATTTATATTAAACCTACAACATACACATCACACTTGAAGTACAATTACTAATTTCAAATTTTATATTATAGGAACTTAAAATACCAACGTCTGTTTAAGCTAATACAATTCCAAATTATTAAAATGCCAAAAAAATTGTTTAAGCTAATACATTTCTAAATTATTAATAATAATAATAAAGATTGTATTATAGTGTAAAGTTTTATAATACAAATTTAAACCAAAAACAAATCAAAGAAACAATGCACACTTCTATAAATATATCACCATTCTATGGAATTTAGGGCTTGCTGTTTTAAGAAGAAAATTTGTGACATGCTTTTCTTAGAATCTTAAATGTGGCCAAGTTCTTTTTATAGTAAGAAATTATTTCATCTTCATTCACGATTATGCTTTTTCTCAGAAACCACCACTGCTCTTTATCTGTAGTATTTACTAAAATCCCTAAAACTCAAATTTCATAATAAAAAAAAGCTTTCCAAGAATACCTTCTCATCGTATTTCTCATAGGGAATCATGCATTACAGAGTTATTGGGTGTTGAAACTTCAATTTCCTCCTACAAGAGATTTAACATGTGAATAAATGAATTTTTAAAATAACCCACCTACTATGGCATAACATGCAGACTTATCAAACACATGCCATTAGAAAATGAGGTGTAAATGACCTGAACATAAATTGTAGCACGGACAGCAGATGTCATCATCTTTATCTAGATATATATCTTGGCTTGTTAGAGGTCATTTACTACAAAGATGTATAATTTCTATTCTTTGAGGTTTTTGTTTTTACAAGGTGTCATTAACGGATTTGAAATATTTTATTCTTACTGTTCAAATGCAAGCGGTAACCAAGATGGAGGCAAGGGAAACTAAGTTTTGATTCCATCAACAAAGTAAGGAAGGATGGTCCTTGAACAAATGAGTTGTAAAGGACACTGTTGATTACATTTTTTTAGTGATCTCAACCTCCTTCAATGTACATTACATAAAAAATATAATAGATATTTATAAAGAATCTCCTAAAGTAATGTTCTATATGAAAGTTGTTCTCCTTGGTTTCCTAAGTCTTAAATTGTTGGAACTATGTTGATAAGCATCCTAATCTATAATTTATTCCATATTTTGTTTTGATAAGTATGCCTTTACATGAAATTGACTAGTTGTCATTCAAATTGATTGAGGTCATATCCCTTGTAGTTTTCTAACCTCTTGCATATGTTTCTATTTTTAGGTTTTATTTTAGTTGTAATGGAATATATTAGTAGTTGTCACCATTTTTCTAAAAATAGTAGTTTAGAAAGTAGTTGCCACCATTTTTTACTAAAAATATCAGACTTTGCTAATTTCAAAAACATGCGGCATCTTAAGACCCCCTTTTGTATCATATCTTGGTGCACTTACGCTAGTAGGGTCATTGGCCGCCACTAGTCCACATAGTGAACTAGTCAACATAGTGAACTAGTTCACATAGTGAACAAGACCCAAGAAGAGAAGTTGAAACGAATATAAGCCATATAACTCCAAACTAACCAAAGGTTGGACAAGCTAATGTTAGGGAAATCAAAGATTACTAAAAATATAAATGATTATATTAAGGAGACTACAACTATCAAGAGATACACAAGGAAGAAGAAAAATGTGTAAATAATATACCTTCTTCCCCTTTTGAAGAAACTAATAGGTCCATTAGAAAAAAAAGCAACTCCATCCAACAAATTTACCATAATTATTTCAATTACTATTGGTTGGCTCATAAGTGGATCTTTCTAATATATCATCTTTCAAAAAATTTAATTTGGGAAACATACTAGAACAAATGAGAAGGGAAGATATTCTCAAGAAGCATATTGATTTAACACTGAGCAATTAAAAGGAGTTGTCAAGGATATTGAAAATAAATGCCATCATATAGGGGTGCCTTCAGAACTTCTGGTTTTTTAGATAAATATTTTGGTGCATGGGTACTCAAAGACTCTAAAGTTTAAAAATATGATAGAGCATAAAATGGATGAGGAAAGGAATTTAAATGTGCAACAACATATTCCACCTAAGATAATCACATAAGTACGGTAAAGAATACTAAGGGTGATATTAATGCTTTGTATCAATTTTTTCTTCAATGGACCATAGTCAACACAAATATGAAATCACAAATGGAACAAACTAAACACCATATTCTAAAAATAGAAAAATATTATTATGCACTCATAGATTCAGATCACTAAACCTGAGGATAAATGGAGACTTTACATTCACAATTTCAGCAATTGCAAGACTATACCTAGATTGGACTAGGTGTCAATTATGTCAACTTTGAGAAATTAGTTTAAAGCTAGCACATGCCATAGGATTCCACAAGGAATAAAAGAAACTAGCTTAGCCAATTTATATCCCCATAACGTGTTGCAGAATACCTTTTACACATATCAATGTACAAAATCAACTACTCCATCTTGCTAAAGCTCAATGGGACAACACTTTTGATAACCTCAAGGAGATCTACAAATCCATCCTACTAGTTGAAGATTTGTCCATATAGAGTTATCTTGAGGAAAAGATAATTGTTTAAAAGGGGAGATGATGTTAGTAGGGGAACGACTAGAGCCAACACAATAATGGAATTCCTACCAAAAATCTCCACAAAGGGGTTGTAGAGCTCCTAGTTGTAGAGAAACCCTATGACAAAATAGTAGAATTTGAGGGACATGTCCCACCTAATAGATATATGTATAAGAGAAAATAGAATGTAAAAATAGTAGTAAAAATATATAGAAGGAAGAAAGAAAAGATTTTAGATGCTAGAAATTGTAAGGGGCTAAGCCCCATAAATGTACATGATGGATATATATAAAATTAAATTTTAAATGTGTTATGGTAGAAGGAAATTAACATTTTTTTTATATATTTCTCTATCAACTAGTCTATTCACGGTCTTCATTAATCTCTAATATCTCTCTTAATACCGAGTCTGTGGTATAAACACACCATATAGAGATTGCTTGGTGCTCAATATATCGATCTATGTTTACCCCACTTTCTTGCTAACAAGCATCTCCTCCCACATTCACTCACCACGAATTCATATGATCCCAATATCTACCTCAAAAAGTAGGGATGTTAATTATGGTCTTAATTGTATATGTTAAAAATCTAGTATATGTTTAGTATTTGGTCATTTAGGTAGTTCTATATAGATGATTCTAAAAAATATATCTATCTCAAATGGTTATTCAATAATTAAAATCTTAGGTTCTTATATTACTATCTTGGACTTAAAGTGTGGAAAAACCTTAATTAGATTTTGGTATCTCAGTCGAAATATATCTCATGTCATTTCTCAAGAAATTTAGGATGCAAGACTGCAATATCACGTGTCAATACCTATGGAGATAGGACTATAACTTTCCTAGGTGACTTGATCCATCATTTTGGGTTAATTCTACTCATTATTGTAAGTTGATTAGAAGTCACATTTACTAGATCTACAATAGGCTATATATCAACTACATTATCAAGTATCTTTCAAGGTTCATGAAGGAACTTAAGGATTCACACAAGAAAGAAAAAATCATATTGCAGATACATCTATTATACAATGAAGTATGGCCTATAATATAAATAAACTAAACTTTTTCGTTTGTAGGGATACATGAATGTAAATTATGTAGGTTATTTGGACAATAATATATCTACTTTAGGATTTATTTTCTTGTTTAGATCTAGCCTTATATTATTTGGGAGAAAAATAGAAAACTACTATTTCTCACTCTTCCATAGAGTTAGAATATCATGCCACAAGTAAAGCCATCTATGAAGTACTATAGTTATGTTTCATTTTGATTGGTTTGGGATGCTCTTTAGACACATCCTACAATTATATTTTACAATAATAAAAGTGTGTTGAAGATTTTTTGGAATCCCATTTTATTTGAGCATACTAAACATAGAGTTTCTATGCCACTACATCTATAGACATGTCCAACTATAGATTGTTCAACTCTAGCATTATTCCACTCAAGAGAAATGTGCTAACAACATTAACAAATATCTTGCACTAATGAAGTTTGAATCCTTTCAAACTTTCTTAGTTTAACCTCCTAATAAAAAGATGTAATAAAGGAGATTTTCAGAATAAAATATTAGTTTACATCATAATAATAATAGTATTGTTTTAACGTTAGTAGTTGGTTGGGTAATAGTTGCACAATTTTCTCCAAATCAACTATTATAATTATATATATTTCCTCCCACCAATAATATCATTGACATTGTCTTTATGATATTCTATTATAACATCATATGAAAGAGAAAATAAATAAGGTGCATGATAAAGTTTATATTATGGAAAGAAGGGAAATTAGAATCATAGATTGCCTCCAAGTGGCATTGCTCTCTGTAGAGCACGTGTTCTTGTCTGCAAAGGTATTCAACGTAGGTTGTGCCAACATTGAATCATGACAACCCCTTGTGATTGGTTGCGGTTTTGCTGTAGAGAGAGTAAGGTCCTGTGGAATGGGCGACAAAACTCCCACGCCTTGACTTCTAATCGCCTTCCGATGCATGCCAACCAATTGCCAAGCCTCACGACTTCCCCCCTCGAGTCACTGGAAGTGATAAATGCAAACGCATGTAGGAGACCATGGGCTTTGAATGAGTTTCGATTTGGGAAAGTGACGTGGGTGGACTGCAAAAGGCAAGAGGTTGAGGGATTGAAGCATCAACAGGAAATAAAAGCTTCAATTGAAAGTCAAATGCCAGGGCATGAAGGATTTTTGACAGCTTTAAGTGACAGAAGAAATTGTGTGATTTCAACGCTGGGTCTATGTGATTTGAATGCCGTGGACCTCCTCTGCTTCACGTCTCCCTCTCACCAATTCCGACCTACAACATAACCAATTCGCCTCTCCAAACAAAAGAACAACACCGCTTGAGCCAATTGCCCCTCTCTAAGCAGAGGTGAAGAAGAGACTTTGTGGGTATGGAAATTGCAACACAGAGATTTCAATGCCAATCGATTCCACAGTAGGGGGCCGGGTTTGCAAAATACGCAACAGTGTGGTGATGTGCAGGTTGACTGTTGGGTCGATCTGTTCGTTGATACTCCCAACAATTATCTAAGTATCAATGGCTCCGCGCCCTTTAAATACTTCCTGTTTAGCAAATCATTTTATTTTCTTTGCTGTGAAGTTTGCTACTTCATTTCCTGGTATGGATTTTATTAGATATGTTATTACATTCTGTTAAAGAAGAATACTTGAGGGATTGAACGATTTGTTTATTGTGATTGCTTGCGGTGCAGGGTTTCAAGTACACTCTGTAAAAATGGTGAGATTCAGAATCCAGAAATGTTGAATATCTGCAGTTACAATAAAAGGGAGCAATTAATGGTTGGTGTGAGAAGAGATGGAAGGTATCTGCATTTATATCTGGGTATTGGCCACATTTCTCCCTGGCATCGTTGGATTGCTTAAATTTTTATTTCACTCCTATTAAATTTCTTGTGTGTAAACGTCTATCCTGGGGGTTTTCCTGCAGTGAGAGACCATGGGAAGTGTGTTTGGCACAAGGCTGGGTGGTAATAGTTGATTAAAGAGGAGAAGGTTACGGATCTCAAAGGTTGATTACATTGTAAATCATAATTCTTCGCTTTTAAGAAATGGTAGCAGTCTACATGCGCCGAATGGTCTTGTGTTCTTTTCTCACATTTTCTAAAAGGTTTTGAGAGATACGGATAGAGATCATTAGGGTTGTCCAGGGCCAAAATTGGCAGGGGAAAGTGAGATTGGCAGGTATGGCTCTATGGCCGAGAGTGTCTAGGGTATGAAATTGGAGAGAATCTCACCAGTGATGTAATGCGACAATCGGATAGATCACTGAGGAGACAAAAGTCCGACGTTTAAGGAGGACAGTGCATAGATTTCCAGCTCAAAATATATGCATCTGTAGCTCTTGAAAAAACAGTCATATGATGCGCGCACACACAGCTTGTTCAGGAGGATCTGAAAGGCCTTAACACTAAATTTACAGGCATACAGCTTTTCCAAGTTCAACTTAAATCCTACCTAGTTCACATACTCTAACTACAGCAAATTTTAAAATGAAAAATAAATGATTGAAAAGGCAAGATCTACCTTACCGGGTGTCAGACTGCAAAACACCTTTCTTCAGCGATTACAGAAGGTGAGGGTTTCTCGTATGCAAACTAACTGCAATCTATATTTTTTTAGATACATTAATGTTGATAACTCCACTATTCCATGTGTTATATTTTATTGGTGACTAGATTTGCATTTTGATGAGAGATGCACTCTTTTACTTATTTATTATCTCTGTAAAAGAAATATGGTTTAATAAATGCTAGGCTTCGATAGTTAAAAGCAATAATCTTTTAATCTATGAACAACTGTATTCTTTTTTCCAGATATCTTTTTCATTCTCAGGGTACAAATGGCAGAGAAGAGCAAAACAACACCTGTAAAAGAACGGTGTGTTCGTTTAGCAGATTCAGAACACCTTGACTTATGGTTAGAAGATGCGACGGGCAGGTTTGATAAGGCATTTTATAATTGAGGAAAGGATTCTGCTGTGTCGATGAACAGAGTGCCCATGTATCTCAAGGGTTTAAACAGAGATGCATATGAGCCTCGGGTTGTCTCTTTGGGCCTTTTTCACCACAAGATATGTCACCCACTCTCTGAAAGAGTTATACAAAATAAATGCCGTGAATCGATCATTGAAAAGGCTCCCCAAAAACGAGCAGGACGTGCAGTCTCTAGTGGAAGAAAAGCGAAAATTGCTTCAAGAAATTGAAGATAGCTATGAAGGAAAAGAAGAGTGTGAGGACAAAGTCCTTGCGTGGCTGTTCACTCTAGATGGGTGCTTCATTCTAGGGACTCTCAGGCTTCTAAGTGATGAATCACAATGGACCCTCGATGCTGACTGGCAATGGAACCTCAATGGTGATTCAGGATGGAACCTGGATCAAGTTTTTAATAGAAAAAGGGTCCAGTCTTGTCAATTTGATATCTTCACTGATCTCCTTATGCTTGAAAATCAGGTTCCCATAGTCGTCCTCATTAGGCTCTCGGAATTGGGGGAAGATTTAAACGAGGAGACAGCTAAGGCAGAGCTGCTTAGAATGATATGGGAAGGTATAATTGCCTTGGCTCATCCTTTCAATTATTCTCTGCAGCCAAAAACAGTTAATCACTAACAGAGAATAAAGAGCGTGAGACAAAATTGATTGAAGAACTAAAGTTAAAGTACAAAGATCTGAAGCCATACAATTAAATTTTGAGATTTTTTCACGAGTTCACTGTGTAGGATTCCAAGAGTACCCATGAAGAGGAAAAAACAGAGGATATTCGTGTTACTCTACCAGTGGGAGGCAATCATCATCATCATCGAACGCCTCATAATCGTAGCATTGTTAGCCACTGTTCAGATCCATCTCCTGTAGCGTAAGTTACAATAGTATTTAGGCATTTATTTATATTTTAGGATTTTGATATTATATTCTTGTTAAATAGATTATTTATACTTTTAACAGATTCTTGCTGTCAAACCTCGAAAATCCTGAAGACTCTCATGGACCAGAAAGCTTTCTCCACAGCCTCCAATAGTCCACTAAGATGTCACAACAGGTTCATTTTCAGTCATATTTAATAATTTTCTTTGCATTAATTATTTGGGCTTTGAAATTCTATTTTCTATTTGTGAAAATATTCAAATGTACACCATTGTTTAATTTGTGAGCAATTTTCTTAGAGTATCCACGATATGAAATAAATTTCAATGCTATGTATTATGGCCTTTATACTGAATGATGAACATGATTTCATTTCAAAGCTTAAGTTTCTATCCTAGAATCGTGGGGCCGTAAACATTAATCAACAAGAGATATTACATAGACAAAATTATTTATACCTCTAATTGTATCCAATTTAGGGTGGAGTGAGAACCTCAACAAAAATGTGAAAAGGATGCCAAAGGACCCTCGACCCATTGGCTGCACTAACTGCATCCACCCTAGTACCCATCCAACCTAAGCAATAAGGAACAACTTTGTTTCTTGCAACTTTAGTTTTGTTCCTAAAGTATAATTATATCAGTAAACACGTGATCAATTTGGCACTTGGTCATGAATGCCCTTAACATTCTTGGTGTAGATCTTCATTGCTCTATAAGAGAAGGGACTTGTCCCTTAGACCTTGGAAGATAATTTCTTAAGGAATATAGACCTTTTTCCAATGTAGTTTGCTCGCTTTTCTATTTGGTTGTTTTCCTACCTCTCTTGTATCCTAAACTAATGTTGGCCTTGAGCAATCTAGAGGCTAATTAACTAATGCACCTCATGTCACTAATACCCATAGAATCCTTTGATTAATTCTCGAAGCTCAACCATTCCTCATTATTCTTCACATTCAGAACCACTCCTTCCTCATTATAGGCTAGTGGATTAAAGGAATGATAGCAAGTTTTCTTGGATTAATGATCAAGACCAAATTTATTGTTGTTTTGGATTATTCTTTGATTTCCTCAGTTTTAGCTGAACTCTTAGTTTCACTGTTCTTTTCCTTAGGGAATGAGCATTGAGTCACTTGATAGTTGGCTTCCTTACACAATTGACGTCCACATGATCATGGCCTCTATAATGTACATAAAAGAATTTATTTTTCTCAATCTCCAACCTTTCAATCAAATCCTGACGCAGACAAACATTTACACTCTCTCCTTCAGCGTACAAAAATCAAATAATTTCAAATAAGACATAGGTAGTGTTTCTTCAATTTCAAACTTACAACTTATTACACATTTGATTGCCAATTAAAACGATTGTTGACAATTTAATTTGTCAATAGAAATAATTTAAAAACTTGCAATAAAGATGTAAAGAAACTCAATTTATTTAAAATAGATACACCTGTTTGCAATTTCATTTGATTTCATTGGTCTCTGATGTTTATACATTCCAACTCCACACTTTTACCTTTCTAAAATGTTCCTTATTACATACCCTGCATAGCACTTGGTTCTTTGCATCAACACTTTATTTCATTGTAAAAATCCACTTTTTTTTCCCCCAAACTGCCATAATTCTCTTTTGTACTCATATTAGGCGTCCTATTTCCTCTATGCTGCCTCTTTTCAAATTCTATCTTCTTTAATTTCAATGTAGTTTTGTTTATTCAAACTCACTATGAATAGCAATTCTTGCCCTATTCCAAAGGTGCAGCCTCTTTTCCTCCTCTTGCACTTAGCCTTCTTTACGCTTCTCAATCTATCCTATGCAGTCCCAATCACCCTTGAGTAGAACTTTTTTCAATCTCCCTCCATTTATCACACTGCCCCCCACCTTCTATCTATTGTTACAAATTAAATTGCTAATCAAATGGGTGTAGCCTCTACTTACATGCATTATGTCTTATTTTCATTTGCAATTTAATTTTTTTAATGCTCTTAACATAGGTGCAGCCCCTCTTACTAAGTTTTTTCCACGAGCAACCTCTTCTTCCTACTCACACCCCCTTCCCTGGCAATTTTTTAATCTAAATTTTTTTATTGTCTTCCTATTGCCCTTTTCATTCTCCACACCTCTTCATATGCCTTCCTTTAACATTTTAATTTCTCTGATATGCATTTATTTTCAGTTTTGAAATTCTAAAATGTCAACTTACAATGGCATGAACCTATGCCTCCTCAGATATGCATTTCACATTTTTTATTTTAAAATGTCTCTTTCTTGCCATCATATGCCCCCAATCTGCAATTTATTTTTTATTTTTTTATTTTTACTTATGTTTTTTCTTCTTCCAACGTTGACTCATTCAAAGTCTCCTCTTCGAATGACATTTCATTTCTCTTAAATTCTATTCTTCAGAGGGAGTGATTATTTATTTTCCCCAACGCATCCATCGAGTGCTAAAATAAATAATATATAGAGGAAGACACAATCACCAATTGAATATCCAAACAACGAAGTTACCGGTGAACTTGAAAAATTGAAGATACAACAATTTTGTTGATGCAAATTGCGAATACCCCAGATGCTCCTGCATCAAATCCCTAGATGATTTGGAAATGGTGATTCAGTTTAGGATTTTGTGGATCAAGGCCACCATTATGAGGGAATATATGTGAGAATTCTTGTTGATTAGGTCCTAGTTGATGGAATAGATTGTTCCTACACAAGCATTGTTCTTTAATAAACAATTGTTGATGTAGTACTCCTCTAGAATATTGTATTGTTGTATTTCACATGGAGCATAATTAGGGTAGCATTAGAGAGGATTGAAGTTTGGAATCTATTCCTAAATGTGAAGGGTGGAATCACCCACTTTCTATGGTGTGTTCTTTAGAACAAAATCCTTATTAGCACTCTTCCAAAATTCACCAGAAAAAAAAGCCCTTTGGTAAGAATTTCATTGCACCTCTTGCACCCTAAGAGGTGAGGATTGAATCCTCAATTTGGTTTCATGTCCCTTTCCCACTTATCCCTCTTCCAATTAGTGCACATTCTAGTAAGGAATTTTCCATATACATGTCATCCAAGTGGTCAATCATTATTTGTTCATTCATGCTAGAATTTGTATATTACCGATTTTGGTACCAAGCCTTTTTTTAGAATTAAATCAAAAGAAATAGATTATAGTGCATTAAGGTATTAAAATTATATGACATATAATGAGGTTCTTTGAGGAAGCAACCTTGTATGATCACTCTCAATATAATGAAATTCTTTAGAATTGTATTTCTTGTTCTCTCATTTCACTCTATTTCTTTCTATCTTTAATCCTTTAGTTATCTTTACTATTTACTTCTAATCCTTTACCTCTTTCTCTCACACCTTTTGTTTTATGTTCTCTCATTCTTTTTGTCCCTTTCTTTATCTTTCTTTTCAACTCTTCCTTGCTTTCTCTCAAATTTTCTTCTTTCTTTTCTTAGTCTATCTTTTTTCTTTCTCCCACTTTGTACTTTCTTTCTTTGTGTTGTTTTTCCCTCTTTCCTTTTGTTTTTATGTATTTCTCCATCTATCTTTCTACTTTTTCATCTCTTTTTTTCATTGATTTCTCTAGTGTTTTTAATTTTTCTCTATTCTTTTTCTTGGTTCAATTGTCTATTTCTTTCCTTTTTCTTTTCTATTCTTTCACTATCAATATCTTTTTAATTCCCTTATATTTTTATTTCATAATTGTTCATTTTTTCTCTTATTTGTTGTCTCAAGTACTTTATGTTTATTATATTCTTTTTATATATATTTATCTCATTCACTGTCTACGTACCTCTCTTTTTCTTTATCACTATTTTAGTATTACCTCTATTTGTTCTCTATTTATCTTTCCATTTTTCTCTCTTACTTTTTTCATTCATTTTTTTTATGTTAAATTATTTTCTTCTTTTATTTCTCTCAAATTCTTTCTTTATTTTCTCTCTTTTTCTCTCTATCTCTTTCTATCTATTTGTCATTTGCTCTCTAGCTATTTTCTCAAATTATTATTTTTCTATGCTTATCTCTTTCTTTCTATGTCTTTTTCTTAGTGTTTTCTATTTGATTCTCTCTTTTTCCCTCATATTTATTCACTCCATCTCTAGTTTTATCTTTCTATGTTTCTTCACCAATATTTGTTTTTTGTTCCTCGCTTTGTCACTTTTCCCCTCTTTTGAAAATCTTTATCTCTATGTTGGTGATTCTGAGCTCTCTGTAAGGAAAGCTTAGGTGCAGAACAAACTCTCCTAATGTCAAAAACTTAGGGAAGAATGTAGAGGTGACTTTATGATTTTCAATTACAATTCAATTAAGATACTCATGAAAGAAACAATAGAAATAGAGAAATGTACATTCACAATTTGGACACTAGATTTATGTGGGAAAACCCTTACGAGAGAAAAACCCACCACACCAAGTAAAGCCTCTTTGTATTATAGTAAACAAAATTACATACTGAGTACAAACTTCTCTTCTGATGTCAATTTACAACATAATTTCCTTGATCAACCTTCTACAAAACATCCCAGTTACAATGCTCTCAGAATTGAATTCATACACATTGATCACACATCAAACTGTTCATAGAACCGATCATCATCTTCGATTACAAAGTATATCCATGTTGCTCATGGTCTGTTGATCTTGCTCACAAGAATGATCACAACTGTCCAACTGCTAGTGGTTCACATTCTCTGATTGGTCAAAAACGAACCACGTAGGATAGACATTCGGTCAAGGCATTCAAATAGTGTTGCATGTTGGTGAGACACTAGGCCGTGTCTCCCCGATGCCACAAAGCCCAAATTTCATTGTCAGCTAGAGTCACCACCATCGGCAATAGTCATATCGAGTTCAAACCTATTACCGAAACTCACTCTATCGCTAAGACATTACATCGATATCCAACTCATGTAGCTCTATCGACAAGACCATCGCTATTGGTGAGACATCATACTGAATAAAGAACAATCAGAGAGACCACCGCTATCGCCAAGAGGTCATATCGAATACACTAGCCTGTCGACGAGAGAAACACCATCGCCAAGAGTTCATGCCGAAGTTATATACCCATCAACGAGACCACAACCATCGACAAGAGATCATACTGAGTGCAAACCTTTCAGTGAGAGCACAACCATCGCTTAGACTCTTATCGGGCCTTCATGTCACCCTGATGACTTCAAGTGTATAACCGTTGGTGAGACATATCTTGTCAGAATGAGTGATTCTGAAAGTTCACATCTCTTCCCAATGACCTCTGTCACCACAAGTCTCCCTGATAACCATTAGAAACCAAACTGTCAGCAAGAGCTCTGCCTGGGCAGAGAGAGATAGGAAACTCACAATGATTGAAATGTCTTGCCGATGACTCCTATCGGAAAGATAGAAACAAAGTCTCGGTGACCTGAGCATTTCAAATGATTAGAACACAACTGCTAGTCGGTAAGACTTCCAAAGGGTCTCACCAACTTTTCCCTTTCAGAGTTTCATGTCAGTAAGCTTGAGGCACATTTTCCAACAATCTCCCACTTGACGAAGATCTTACTAACACCTCCAAAGCACAACAAAACTATTGAAATTCATGGGCACTAAGCCCATTGAACTGGCACACCACCTAAACTTGTTTATGCTCACTAGCTTCGTCAATGCATCTGCAACATTTTCCAAAGTATCCATTTTTTAAAGAGACCTTTCCATCCTCCACCATATCTCATACAAAATGATATTGCACATCAATATGTTTCATTCTGGCATGGAAAGTAGGATTTTTTGCCAAACAAATAGCACTCTGACTGTCACAGTATATTGTAATTATCCCTGCATCAAACCCAATATTAGAACACAAACATTTTAACCAGATTGCTTCTTTACAAGTGTGTGTTGCTACCATGTATTCTGCTTCTATAGTGGACAAAGCAACTACAACCTGTTGTTTACTCATCCAACTAACTACACCACCATTCAACATGAAAATATATCCACTGGTGGATCTTCTGTTGTCAATGTCCCCTGCCAATCAGAATCCACATAGCCTCGAATGTTGAGAGCCCTCTATGATTCAACCAAATTGCCATGGTAACACAAAGCATATTTTGAAGTGCCCTTCAAATATCTGAACACTCTTTTCACAGCATCCCAATGTGTCCTTCCAAGATTTTCCATAAAACGACTAAGTACTCCCATTGCTTGGGCAATGTCTGGCCTTATACAGACCATTGCATACATTAAACTACCAACTACACTAGCATAAGGCACTCTGGTCATGTCCTCTATCTCAATAGGAGATTTTGGACAGTCTTCAATAGATAGGTTCGTTCCCTACAAAACTGGAATAATTAGCTGCTTGCAATCATTCATACAAAATCTCTCCAAAACAGTATTAATATACTTACTCTAACTTAGCCAAAGTTTTCTACTTTTCCTATCCCTGGTTATTTCCATTCCCAAAATATACCTGCTGCACCAAGATCTTTCATTTTGAACTTTGCAGACAACTGAGACTTTAGATCAGAAATCATTAACTTACTATTGCCTATGAACATCATATCATCAACATGGAGAGCAATAATAAGAATATGATCACTTTCAACTTTGTAATACACACAATGATTAGAATTCGATCTTACAAATCCCAATGACAAAACAAGAGTATCAAACTTCTGGTACCACATTCTAGGAGATTGTTTTACTCCATACAGATATTTTTTCAACTTGCAAACCAATTTTTCTTTATCTTTTTCCACAAAGTGCTCAGGCTGGGACATATAAATTTCTTCTTCAAGGTCACCATGAAGAAATGGTGTCTTCACATCCATCTGTTCAATCTCTAAGTCATACACTGCTACAAGTGACAAAAGAAATCTGATAGACACTAACTTAGCTATAGGAGAAAATAATTCTCCATAATCAATTCCCTCTAGCTGGGAATATCTCTTTGCAACCAACCTCACCTTATACTTTTCCACACTGCCATCTAGACCTATTTTCTTTTTAAATACCCATTTGCAGCCAACAGCTTTTCTGTTTTCAGGCAAGGACACCAAACTCCAAGTATCATTCTTTTCTAATGATGTCATTTCTTCATTCATGGCTTCCAACCAAGAGTCTGAATTAGACATTCTAAATGCCTCTTTCATAGTTCTAAGCTCATCAGTGCTAGAAATTAAAGCATAGGCACAAGTAGAATCTAACAAGGAAAACCCATACCTATTAGGTTGCTTTCTTTCACGTGTTGACCTCCTCATAGGCTGAGACTGAGGTTGTTCTTCTTCTTCAGAACTCTCAGAACTACTTGAGCTCTCCTCAGTTTTAGGTACATTTTGAATTTTCAATTCCTCTTTATTTGGTGTCGGAGGAATTTCAACTACATCATTTTTATCTTTTGATTTTGTCTCTAACTATAGATCCAAAGTAGAAGGCTTCAACTCATGAAAAATAGCACTTCTGTTGTATAGAACCTTCTTTATATCAGGATTCTAAAACTTGTATCCTTTTATGCCAACACTATAGCCAATAAAAATACATTTAACAGCCTTGGTTTCCAATTTAGACCTTCTTTCATTCGGCACATATGCATATGCCTCACAGCCATAGACACGAATGTGTCTCAGAGAGGGCTTCTTTCCAGACCATGCTTCCAAAGGTTTTTTCTCAACAAGAGCAGAATTATAATGGTTTATTAAGTAACATGTTACATTTGTCTTAGCCCAAAACTTCTCCTCCAAGCCAGCACTGCTCAGCATACTTCGTGCTCTTTCCATCACTGTCCTGTTGAACCTTTCTACAACTCCATTTTGTTGTGGAGTGTAAGGTGTGGTTTTATGTCTTTTAATCCCATGATCTTTACAATACCTTTCAAACTCATTAGAACAAAACTTACCGCCATTGTCAGTCCTTAAAAATTTTATTTTTCTTCCAGTCTGACTTTCCACAAGGTCTTTAAATTCCTTAAAATGACTGAACACTTTTTATTTACTTTTCAAAAAATAAACAAATGCCCTTCTTGAATAATCATTAATGAACGATACATAATATCTTGATTTAGACAAAGACAGAACATTTACTGGACCAAAAACATCATAATGAATGTAATCAAGTAAACCAAAAGATTTATGAGGACTGAAGTAAAATGAAACACAGTGTTGTTTACCATATATACAATGTTCACAAAACTCGAATTCGAGGTTACAATCATCAAGCCCTTCAACCAAGTTTTTATTTTTCAAAGTTTTTAAACCTTTTTCACCAATGTGGCCAAGCCTATGATGCCGGAGCATAGTCTTTTCTGTTGGAAGTTTAACTTCCATAGAGTTTGCACTATCAGGAACTTTTTCCTCTTTTTCTCCATGAGTAGCTTTCTATGACTTTATAGAGACACTATTGCATTCACAACATGTGCATCCAACTTATACAAGGCACCAATATGAACACCCTTAGCTAACACCATTGAGCCTCTAGTCATCTTGCAACCATTTCCAGAGAACTTGACTTGCACTCCAATATCATTGAGCTTACTAACAAAAAGTAGATTTCGAGCCAAACCTAGTATATGCATTACATCATCGATTCCCTTCACTCTTCCATCAAGGAATTGAATTCTAACTCTTCCACGACCAACTATTTCCAAAGATGAATCGCTTGCCAAATACTCCCTTCCACCATCATATTTTTCATACTTAGTGAACTAGTCTCTATGAGATGTCATGTGGAAATATGCTCCAGAATCAATCAACCAGACATCATCTAATGCCTATGTAGCCAAGGTTGCAATAAAAGCGTCTGCATCACTCTGAAAAGAATCATTGTCAAAAGAATACTTCTTCTTTTTCTCCTCTTTACAATCCTTTCGGACATGAACAGGTTGCCCACAATTCCAACACTTCACCTTGGACTTATTTCCAAGATACTTTGATCTCCCCTCTGATTTGGATTTAGACTTCTTGTCCCTTCTTCTTGCCTTTTTCTTTCGATCTGCCTCTAACAGCAAGAGCCTCCTTCGCCATCTCCAAAGATTTTCTTCTCATCTCTTTTGATAACAAAGAAGCAACATCTTCCATCTTAAAAGTGGATGTCGTACTCCCAATAGCCATCACCAGGTGATCCAAAAAATCTGACAAAGAACATAATAATAGCATACATCGATCTTCTTCATCAATCTTCACATCCACAGATGCCAAATGAGCAATCAGTATGTTGAAAGCATTCAAATGATCAGCAACAGACGCTCCTCACTGCATTTTCAAAGAGTACAACTTCTTCCTCAAGAACAACTTATTCACCAAGGACTTGCCCTCATAAATAACACTTAGTCTTTTCCACAAAGAAGATGCAGTCTTTTCTTCACGAACATTCAGAAGAACAGAGTTTGCTAAATAGAGCCTTATCAACTCCTTTGATTTTTGATCTGCATGGTCCCAATCTTCTTGCTTCATGCCTATAGGCTTCATTCTAGACAGAGCAAGCCAAAGATCATGATCAACCAATAGATCTTCCATTTTAAGTTTCCACAACTCAAAATTGTTGCCATTGAATTTCTCAATTTCAATCTTTCTTAATGTGTTTTCCATCTTAATCTGTAATTCGAATTATTAGATTGAATTTCTCAATTTCAATATTTCCTGAGGCACATTTTCCAACACTCTCAAACCTTCATATTTATGTTGTTTTTCTATATTTTTCTCTATCTCCTTATATGTGTCTATCTCTCTTTCTCCATGTTTCATCACTTATTTTTCTTTATATATATATTTTTAATAGATATGATTATTTTCACTTTATTTATTTATTTATTTATCTTTATTTTTTAATATCTATTTCTATTTCGTAGATTGTCTTTTTTTTTGTATTTTTATCTTTTCTCTTTATTTTCTCTCTATATTTACTTTGTTCTTTCTCTGCCTCTCTACTATTCTTTCCTTTATATATATAATTTTTTATTTTTCTTCTTTCCTTTTCCTCTCATAGTGTATTTCTCACTCACATCTACCTTTATAACTCTCTTTCTCTTTTGGTATATCTTTTTTTCCTTTTAATTCTTTTATTCTAGTTATCTTTTTTTTCCTTTAAATATCTTTATTTTTTTTAATGTTTCTCTATATTGCTATTTATATTTCTTTATTTCTTCTTTCCATCTATTTTTTTGTCTTTTTATATGGGTTAGACCTTGGACCCTAGAATTTAAGCTTTTGACCCATAGAGCTTGATCTACACTCTAGCCTCATGGGTCATGGGTCATAGATTGATAATACCTCTCTTTCTCTTTTGGTATATCTTTTTTCCCTTTAATTTTCTTTTATTCTTATTATCTCCCATTGTCTAAATATCTTTTATTTTTTATTTTTTATTTCTCTATATTGCTATTTCTATTTCTTTGTTTCTTCTTTCCATCTATTTTTCAATTTTTCTATATGGGTTAGACCTTGGACCCTAGAATTTAAGTTTTTTACCCATAGACCTTGATCGACACCCTAGCTTCATGGGTCATGGGCCATAGATTGATAAACATTTATCCTATAGCCTAAACACTTAGATCCTAGGCCCTTAATTTTTGAACCCTAAGCCATAGAGGCTATGTATTGTACTTGTGGACCCTAGACCAAGAAATATTACTATTTACCATTTACCTTAAACTTGTGGATGAACTCTATTGCTTAGGCTATGCTACTATATATTTGACCTTAGACAATAGAATATGGGCATTAGATCACAAGAACATAGGCATTAAACCTTAGACCTTCAAACTTCAAACTTCAATATCGAACCTTGGATTGTTAAATGATTAAAGCTTAGATCCAATACCATGCATACTAGACTATGGACCTTAGAATTTAAACACTAGACTACATAAAATAATCATTACCCTAAATCTAAGAAATTAAACATTGTATACTAGATGTTTACCCTAAAACTTGGAGCCTAGACCTTGAGCCCTATCCCTATATTATAGATCATGAACCCTTGACCAAGCAACCTATACCATTTAATGTGAACTCTTAGAGCTTGGGTTTGGGATCACTAGGACTTTAACATTATGCACCCTCAATAAGAAACATATACCCTATACCATAAATCATTGGACCATTAGCATTTGACCCCATCCTTGGAGCCTTAACTTTAGACACTGGGGTGTAGACACTATACCCTTTGGACCCTCAAATCGTAGACTCTGTGCCCTTTTATTGTGTCCCTTGATTCTTCACCTTGGAATCCAAGACTTCTTGAACATTACACATTGAGTACTTGATCTTGGGCCTTGAATTTGGACTATAGAATGAAAGCATGGACCCTATAGATCAAATCCTTGAATCAAACCTTGTTTCTAGACACATTATCCTAAAGCCTTTTTCCTTTGAGGTTGGATCCTAAACCTTAGAACCTTAACTTTGGACCCATGAACATTATATGTTCTAGCTTGGATTCATGGACCATGGACTTTAGATCAAGTAACCATTACTAAATATTGTGTGTCCTTAACTTTAGACAATTAGACCTCACACCTTAGACCAAGAAACCTTTGCCCTATGCCTTTGACCATGGACATTAGACCATATGCCCCAGATCTTTGACATAAGACCTCAAATTGTGGATGGTAGACCCATGGAACCTAGGCCTCAAATTTGAGAGCTTAGACCTTGGACTCTATGATCTCTGTTTATCCCTATTATGCCTTTCTTTCATTCCTTCTTTATTTGTAGTGTATCTATTTCTCTATTATTCTCCCTTTATCTTCAAGTTTAGATCTCTCTATATCTATTTCCCTTTCTCATTCTTTTTCATTTTTTGCGTTTCTTTATCTCTCACTTTTTTATTATTTATTTATTTCTATTATTAGGTGCTCTCTCTTTCTGCTTCAATCTCTCTTTATTTCTTGGAACCTTTTTTCTTCCAATCTATATTTTTCCCTCTTGACCAAATTCATTTTATCTTTATCTCTCTTTATAAGTGCCTTTATGTTTATCCCTTCTTTCTTACTATTTATTTCTATCCCTATTATGCCTTTCTTTCATTCCCTTTATTTTTATAATGTATTTCTTTGTTTATCTTATTCTCTATTTATCTCATAGTTTAAATCTCTTTAGATCTATTTCCCTTTTTCATTCTTTTCCTTGATATTTCTTTATCTCTCCCTTTCTTTTATTATTTCTTTATTTCTATTATTTGATGCTCACTATATGTGCTTCTATCTCTCATTATTTCTATTTTTCTTCCAATCTATATTTTTCCGTCTTTATCTTTCTTTTTGTCTTTATCTCTCTTTAGAATTATCTTTTGTTTATCCCTTCTATCTTACTATTTATTTCTATGTTTAATTCTATTTTTCATTATAAATGTTCACTATTTATTTCTTTACCTTTATCTTTCTATCTCTCCTTTTATTCCTTTCTTGGTGTTTCTCATTCTTTTATTCTTTCTATATTTCTTGATTTATTTATTTCCTCATAATTTTATCTTTTTGTCACTTTCCTTCTTTCTTTTTCTTTTTTCTTTCTTTTCTTTTTCTTTTTTCTTTCTTTTCTTTTTCTTTTATCTCTCCTTCCTTTTCCTTTCTTTTTTCTCATTATTTTTATTTTTCCCAAATTTTACTTTCTTTCTTTATACTATTCATCCCTTTTTTTGTTCTTTCATTATTTCTATGGATCGAGTGTGCCTATTTAATTATTCTATATGTTGTCTTCTAGGGGCATTGATTTTGTTTGGGTTTCATTCATAAAAAATTGTGGAATCAAACTCTTGACGGTGAAAGACCGATATAATGTTGTCTCATTTATGAAATCTAATTTCATTTCTATGTAATATTTAAATTTGAGTGCAAAGAAATATATTTTTGTTCTTTATTTGGGCTTGGCATCTTATAGTGGTATTAGAGCCAAGTTTCATAATAGCTTGAGGGTATTTTATGCAACTGAGTCAACGGGATCAACATGCTATTGAGAGGGAAAGGAATAGAAGGCAAAGGTAGGATGTCTAATAGGGGTGATCAATGGGATGCTTTCTTAAGGAAAATAGATCAAATGTAGGAGAAAATGGCCAAAAAATAGGAGCAAACAACATAGATGATGAACATGTTGATGTAGACCATGAGTAATATAAATAACACCCTCAAATTTGTACTAAATAATGGTCCAAAAGGCTATCATTCTAATTAGAATGGACCTAAAATTCAAAGCAGTGGGGCTACCCAACCCACACAACCATCATTCTTTCCTGAAAAGGGCTAATCATGTTGGAGGTGATGTCAATTCAAGCACAAATGCCTATGCCCAGCTTGATCTAGATGTGAGGAGTCAAATCCCATTTATTCAGTTTCACAAAGTATGGAGTGGATCGAAAGGGAGAAAACCAATACACTATTCCAATAGAGATTTGTAGCATAGGGTGAGCAAGTTGACTCTCCCAACTTTTGATGGTTCGAGGAAGGTTATGACACGAGCTTGGGTACAAAAGCTTGATACATACTTTTCACTCAGCCTAATGACTGAAGATGAAGCAATCAAGTTCTACATTTGGAAGGTGTAGCTCATGAATGGTGGCATCATGGCATCATGACACAAAGGTTTAATTTGGTTACTACATATGTTGATTTCACACAAAATCTCATAGAAAGGTTTGATAGAAGAGATCTGAAGGTATACTTCAAGGAATTGACACGATTAAGGCAACATGGAATAGTGGATGATTATACTACAAAATTTCAAAGGCTTGTTGTTATGGTTCTAGATGTGACAAATAGTCTAGACTCATGTTCTTGTTCATTGAAGGGCTATCAAAGTCTTTTTGTGGTTTGGTGAGGACTTTAGAACATATGTCTTTGCAGGAGGCTATTTAAAGAGCCTTAAGCCTTGAGGACTCCATTGGTGGTCTATTGTCCCCTTTTCCACCGTTCCCTATTTTCACTAAAGTTGTTCACCCAAGTTTTACTATGTTATCTACCTTAAGCATAACATATCTCTACCACTTCTCCCTTCTTGGTGTTGCCCCCTCTGTCTAATTTTTGTTCCTTCAATTGGCAAAACTTGACCTAAGCCCATGCTCTCATCTCTTATCAATATTTCCTATCTTATCCAACATACTTTTTCCCCCTCCCTTAATTTCTTGTGTCTCTTTTTTTTATTGGATATTCTCTATCTCTCTATTTCTTATTGGACATTCTATATTTCTTAAGTGGAGGTTATGCTCCATATGGTCTTGGGTTTGATTTCAAGGTTTGGGTTTATTCGATGCACGTGTTTTGTAGGTTGTTGCATACATCCCCAGGGGACTAGTCTTGCCCCAACATGACACCTCTTCTCAACCCCAACTTAGTAGAATGTAAAACCAAGGTAAGGTAGGTTGGGCATTAGGCTGGGTTATAAGGATACCCCCAAGTCAATAATAAAAAGAAATAGAAGTCCATACTTTTTTACGGTAAGAATGTAAGATCCCTTGCAAGTTGTTTCATACATCCCTAGGGGACTAGTCTTGCCCCAGCGTGACACCCCTTCTTCACCCCAACTTGGTAAAATAGAATACTAAGGTAAGGTGGGTTGGGTGTTGGGTTGTGTTGCGGGGATACCCTTAAGTCAACAAAAAAACAAGAAATAGAAGTCCATACCTTTTTATCGTTAGAATGTAAGACCCATTATGGGTTGTTGCATATAGCCCATGAGGACCATTCTCACCCCAACATGAAACCCCTTTTCGAGCCCAACTTGGTAGAATGTAAGACAAAGATAGGGCGGGTTGGGTGTTAGTCTGGGTTGTGGGGATACCCCTGAGTTGACAAAAAAAGAAGAAAGAGAAGTCCATACATTTTTATCATTAAAATGTAAGTTTCCTTGTGAGTTGTTGCATCTCGAGGGGACTAGTCTCACCTCAGCATGACACCCCTTTCCAACCCCAAATTGGAAAAATGTAAGACCAAGGTAAGGTGGGTTAGGCATTGGGCTAGGTTGCAGGGATACCCTTGAGTCAACAAAAAAAAGTCCATACATTTTTATCATTAGATTGTAAGACCCCTTAAAAGTTGTTATATGCATCCCTAGGGGACTAGTTTCACCCTAATGTGACACCCCTTCCTGACCCCAACTTGGAAAAATATAAGACCAAGGTAAGGTGGACTGGGCATTGAGTTGGGTTGCATAGATACCCTTGAGACAACAAAAAGAGTCCATACATTTTAATCATCAGAATGTAAGACCATTTGCGAGTTGTTGCATACATCTCATAGGGACTATTCTCATCCCATCTTGAAACCTCATCTCAAACCCAACTTGGTAGAATGTAAGACCAAGATAAAGTGCGTTGAACATTAGGCTAGGTTGTAGGGATACTCCTAAGTCAAGAAAAAAGAAGAAAGAGAAGTCCATACCTTTTTATCATTAAAATATAAGATTTATTGTGAGTTGTTGCACTCTTAGGGGACTAGTTTCACCTCAGAGTGACACCCCTTCTTGACCCCAACTTGGAAAAATGAAAGACCAAGGTAAGGTGGGTTAGGTGTTGGATTAGATTACAGGAATACCCTTGAGTGAACAAAAAAAAATCATACTTTTTTTTACCATTAGATTATAAGACCCATTGTAGGTTGTTGTATGCATCCCCGAGGGACTACTCTCACCCCAATCTGACACCCCTCCTTATCCCAACTTGGAAAAATGTAAGACCAAGATAAGGTGGGTTGGGTGTTGGGTTGGATTGCAGAGATACCCTTGAGTCAACAAAAAGAGTCCATACCATTTTATCATCAAAATGTAAAACCTTGTGCGAGTTGTTACATGCATCCCAAAGGGACTACTCTCACCCTAATGTGATACCCCTTTCTGACCCCAATTGGTAAAATGTAAGACCAAGGTAAGGTGGGTTGGGTGTTGGGTTGGGTTGCAGAGATACCTTTGCGTTAAAAAAAAAGAAAGAATGAGAAGTTCATACATTTTTATTGTTAAAATATAAGATTCTATGTGAGTTATTGCACCCTCAGGGGACTAGTCTCGCCCTAGCATGACACCCCTTCCTGACCCCAATTTGGAAAAATGTAAACCAAGGTAAAACGGGTTAGGTGTTGGGTTGGGGGTCAGGAATACCCTTGAGACAACAAAAAAAAGTTTGTACCCTTTTATCATTAGATTGTAAGACTCCTTGCAAGTTGTTGCATGCATCCCTAGGGGACTAGTCTCACCTTAATGTGACACCCCTTCCTTACCCCAACTTGGCAAAATGTAAGACCAAGGTAAGGTGGATTGCGTGTTAGGCTGAGTTGCAGAGATACCTTTGAGAGTCAACGAAAAGAGTCCATACCTTCTTATCATCAGAATGTAAGACCCTTTTGCGAGTCATTGCATACATCCTAAGGAGACTACTCTCGCCCCAATGTGACACCCCTTCTTGACCCCAATTTGGCAAAATGTAAGACCAATGTGAGGTGGGTTGGGTGTTGGGTTGGGTTGCAGAAATACCCTTGAGTAAAAAAGAAAGAAAGAAATGTTTATACATTTTTATCGTTAAAATATAAGATTCCTTGCAAGTTGTTGCACCCCCCGGGGATTAGTTTCTCCCCAACGTGACACCCCTTCCTGACCCCAACTTGCTAAAATGTAAGACCAAGGTAATATGGGTTAGGTGTTGGGTTGGGTTGTAGGGATACCCTTGAGTCAACAGAAAAAAGTCCATACATTTTTTATCATTAGATTGTAAGACCCCTTGCAGGTTGTTGCATGCATCCCTAGGAGACTAGTCTTGCCCCAACATGACACCCCTTCTAACCCAAACTTGGAAAAATGTAAGGCCAAGGTAAGTTGGGTTGTGTGTTGGGTTGGATTGTAGAGATATCTTTGCGTCAACAAAAAGAGTCCATACTTTGTTATCATCAGAATGTAAAACATTTTGCGAGTTGTTACATACATCCAAAGGGGACTACTCTCACTCCAATGTGACACCCTTTCCTGACCCCAACTTGGCAAAATGTAAGACCAAGGTACGGTGGGTTGGGTGTCAGGCTGGGTTGCATAGATACCTTTGAGTAAATAAAAGAAGAAAGAGAAATCCATATTTTTTTATCATTAAAATATAAGATTCTTTGCGAGTAGTTGCACCCTTAGGGGACTAGTCCCACCTTAGCTTGACACCCTTTCCATACCCCAACTTAGCAAAATGCAAAACCAAGGTAAGGTGGGTAAGGTGTTGGGTTGGGTTGCATGGATACCCTAGAGTAAAAAAAGTCCATACCTTTTTATCATTAGATTGTAAGACACTTTGTAGGTTGTTGCATGCATCGCTAGGGGACTAGTCTCACCCTAATGTGACACCCCTCCTTATCCCAACTTGGAAAAATATAAGACCAAGGTAAGGTGGGTTGAGTGTTGGGCTAAGTTGCAAAGATACCTTTGAGTCAACGAAAAGAGTCCATACTTTTTTTATCATCATAATGTAAGACCCTTTTATGAGTCATTACATACATCCCAAGGGGACTACTCTCACCCTAATGTGACATCCCTTCTTGACCCCAATTTAGCAAAATGTAAGACCAAGGTAAGGTGGGTTGGGTGTTGGGTTGGGTTGCAGAAATAACTTTGAGTAAAAAAGAAAAAGAAAGAGAAGTCCATACTTTTTTATCGTTAAAATATAAGATTTTTTGCAATTTGTTGCACCCCCAGGGGACTAGTTTCTCCCCAACATGACACCCCTTCTTGACACAACTTGCTAAAATGTAGGAGTAAGGTAAGGTGGATTAGGTGTTGAGTTGAGTTGCAGGGATACCCTTGGGTCAACAAAAAAAATTCATACATTTTTTATCATTAGGTTGTAAGATCTGTTACAGGTTGTTGCATACAACCCAAGGGGCTAGTCTTGCCCCAACATGACACCCTTCATGACCCCAACTTGGAAAAATGTAAGACCAAGGTAAGGTGGGTTGGGTTATAGAGATACCTTTGAGTCAACAAAAAGAATCCATATTTTTTTATCATCAAAATGTTACATACATCTTAATGTGACACCCCTTCTTAACCCCAACTTAGAAAAATGTAAGACCAATGTAAGGTGGGTTAGGTGTTGAGTTGTGTTGTCGAGATACCTTTAGTAAAAAAAAAAAAAAGTCCATACATTTTTATTGTTAAAATATAAAATTCATAGAGTTGTTGTACCCTTAGGGGGCTAGTTTCATCTAGCATGACACCCTTTCCCGGAGCCCCAACTTGGAAAAATGTAAGACCAAAGGTAAGGTGGGTAGGTGTTGGGTTAGTTAATAAATGTCTATAGAATCAACAAAAAGTCCATACTTTTTATCATTAGATTAACCAAGACCACTTGTAGGTTGTTGCATGCATCAGGGCACTAGTTTTGTCCCATGTAGCACAGCCCCAACTTGGAAAAATGTAAGACTAAAGTAAGGTGGGTTAAGGTATTGAGTTGTGTTGTCGAGATACCTTTTAGTAAAAAAAGAAAGAAGAAAGAAAGAGAGAAGTCCATATTTTTTATTGTTAAAATATAAAAAAAATTGCGGGGATTGTTGTACCCACAGAGGGCTAATGATCCCATCCTAGTGTGACACCACTTCCCAACCCAACTTGGCAAAATGTAAGACCAAGGTAAGGTGGGTTAAGTGTTGGGTTGGATTGTAGGGATACCCGTAAGTCAAAAAAAAAGTCCATACTTTTTTATCATTAGATTGCAAGACCCCTTACAGGTTGTTGCATGCATCCCTAGGGCACTAGTTTCATCCCAATGTGACACCCCTCTTGACCCCAACTTGGCAAAATGTAAGACCAAGGTAAGGTGGGTTGAGTGTTGGGCTAGGTTGCAGAGATACCTTTGAGTCAACGAAAAGAGTCCATACCTTTTTATTATCAAATTGTAAGACCCTTTTGCGAGTCGTTGCATACATCCCAAGGGGACTACTCTTGCCCCAACATGACACCCCTTCCTGACCCTAACTTTGAAAAATTTAACACTAAGGTAAGGTGGTTTGGGTGTTGAGTTGGGTTGCAGAAATACCCTTGAGAAAAAAAATAAAGTCCATACTTTTTTATCGTTAAAATATAAGATCCCTTGCAAATTGTTGCACCCCCAGGGGATTAGTTTTTCATCAATATGACAACCCTTTCTAACCCCAACTTGCTAAAATGTAAGACCAAGGAAAAGTGGGTTAGGTGTTGGGCTGAGTTGTAGGGATACCCTTGAGTCAACAAAAAAAAAATCCATACATTTTTTATCATTAGATTGTAAGACCCATTGCAGGTTATTACATGCATCCCCAGGGGACTAGTCTTGCCCCAATGTGACACCCCTCCTAACCCCAACTTGGCAAAATGTAAGACCAAGGTAAGGTGGGTTGTGTGTTGGGCTGGGTTGTAGAGATACTTTTGAGTCAACAAAAAGAGTCCATATTTTTTTATCATCAGAATGTAAGACCATTTGCAAGTTGTTACATACATCCCAAGGTGACTACTCTCGCCCCAACGTGAAACCTCCTCCTTACCCCAACTTGGAAAAATGTAAGACCAAGGTAAGGTGGTTTGGGTGTTGGGTTGGGTTGCAAAGATAACCTTGAGTAAAAAAAAGGAAGAAATAGAAGTTCATATATTTTTTATTGTCAAAATATAAGATTTTTTGTGAGTTGTTGCACTCTTATGGGACTAGTCCCACCCTAGCTTAACACCCTTTCTCGACCCCAACTTGGTAAAATGTAAGACCAAGGTAAGGTGGGTTAGGTGTTGGGTTGCGTTGTAGGGTTACTCTTGAGTCAAAAAAAAAAAAGTACATACATTTTTATCATTGGATTGTAAGACCTTTTGTAGGTTGTTGCATGCATCCTTAAGGGACTAGTCTTGCCCCAATGTGACACCCCTTCCTAACCCCAACTTGGAAAAATGTAAGACCACGGTAAGGTGGGTTAGGTGTTGGGTTGGGTTGCAAAGATACCCTTGAGTCAACAAAAAGAGTCCATACCATTTTATGATCAAAATGTAAGACCCTTTTACAAGTTGTTACATACATTCCTAAAAGGATTACTCTCGCTTCAACGTGACACCCCTTCCTGACCCCAACTTGGCAAAATGTAAGACTAAGGTAAGATGGGTTGGGTATTGGGATGGGTTGCATAGATACCCTTGAGTAAAAAAAAAAGTTCATACATTTTTATCGTTAAAATATAAGATTTTTCTTGTGAGTTGTTACACCCCAAGGGACTAGTCTCACCCTAGTGTGACACCCTCTTGACCCAAACTTGGAAAAATATAAGACCAACGTAAGGTGGGTTAGGTGTTGGGCTAGGTTGCACGAATACCCTTGAGTCAACAAAAAAAAATTCATACTTTTTTTATCATTAGATTGTAAGACTCCTTGCAAGTTGTTGCATGCATCCCTAGAGGACTAGTCTTGACCTAATGTGACACCCCTCCTAGCCCCAACTTAGCAAAATGTAAGACCAAAGTAAGGTGGGTTGGGTTGCAGAGATACCCTTGAGTCAACAAAAAAAGTCCATACATTTTTATCATTAGAATGTAAGATCCTTTATGAGTTGTTACATACATCCCAAGGGGACTACTCTCGCCCCAACATGACACCCCTTCTTAACTCCAACTTGGAAAAATGTAAGACCAAGGTAAGGTGGGTTGGGTGCTGGGTTGGGTTGCAAAGATACCCTTGAGTAAAAAAAAAAAGAAATAGTCAAAGATTCTCTTATAAGTTGTTGCATACATCCCTAAGAGACTAGTCTCACCCCAACATAACACCCCTTATTGACCCCAACTTGGAAAAATGTAAGGAAGATTGGGCATTGGGCTCGATTGTTGGGATACCCCTAAGTCAACTAAAAAAGAAGATAGAGAAGTCAATTCCTTTTTATCATCAGAATGTAAGATCCTTTGCGAGTCAGCTAAAAAAGAAGAATAAAGAAAAGTCAATACCTTTTTTATCGTCAGAATGTAAGATCCCTTGTGAGTTGTTGCATCCTTAAGTGACTAGTCTCACCCTAGTGTGACACCCTTTCTCGACCCCAACTTAACAAAATTTAAAACCAAAGTAAGGTGGGGTGGGCGTTGGGTTGGGTTGGAAGGATACCCTTAAGTCAAAAACAAATTTCATACATTTTTATCATTAGAATGTAAGACCCCTTGCGAGTTGTTGTGTACCTTCCACGAGGACTATTCTTGCCCTAGTGTGACACCCTTACCAAAGCCCAACTTGAAAAATTGTAAGAGAAAGGTAAGGCGAATTGGGTGTTGGGCTAAATCACAAGGATGCCCTTGAGTTAACAAAACAAAAAAGAAAGGGAAGTCCATACCTTTTTATCATTAAAATGTAAGATCCCTTGTGAGTTGTTGCATCTCC
>VDFB02094567.1:235716-255043 GCA_007258455.2 Sequoia sempervirens
GTATTTCTTTGTTTATCTTATTCTCTATTTATCTCATAGTTTAAATCTCTTTAGATCTATTTCCCTTTTTCATTCTTTTCCTTGATATTTCTTTATCTCTCTCCTTTCTTTTATTATTTCTTTATTTCTATTATTTGATGCTCACTATATGTGCTTCTATCTCTCTTTATTTCTATTTTTCTTCCAATCTATATTTTTCCCTCTTTATCTTTCTTTTTGTCTTTATCTCTCTTTAGAATTATCTTTTGTTTATCCCTTCTATCTTACTATTTATTTCTATGTTCAATTCTATTTTTCATTATAAATGTTCACTATTTATTTCTTTATCTCTTTATCTTTCTATCTCTCCTTTTATTCCTTTCTTGGTGTTTCTCATTCTTTTATTCTTTCTATATTTCTTGATTTATTTATTTCCTCATAATTTTATCTTTTTGTCACTTCCTTCTTTCATTTTCCTTTCTTTTCTTCTCTTTTTCTTTTTTTCTTTCTTTTCTTTTTCTTTTATCTCTCCTTCCTTTTCCTTTCTTTTTTCTCATTATTTTTATTTTTCCCAAATTTTACTTTCTTTCTTTATACTATTCATCCCTTTTTTTGTTCCTTCATTATTTCTATGGATCGAGTGTGCCTATTTAATTATGATATATGTTGTCTTCTAGGGGCATTGATTTTGTTTGGGTTTTGTTCATAAAAAATTGTGGAATCAAACTCTTGAGGGTGAAAGACCGATATAATGTTGTCTCATTTATGAAATCTACTTTCATTTCTATGTAATATTTAAATTTGAGTGCAAAGAAATATATTTTTGTTCTTTATTTGGGCTTGGCATCTTATAGTGGTATTAGAGCCAAGTTTCCTAATAGCTTGAGGGTATTTGATGCAACTGAGTCAAAGGGATCAACATGCTATTGAGACAGAAAGGAATAGAAGGAAAAGGTAGCATGTCTAATAGGGGTGATCAATGGGATGCTTTCTTAAGGAAAATAGATTAAATGTAGGAGAAAATGGCCAAAAAATAGGAGCAAACAACGTAGATGATGAACATGTTGATGTAGACCATGAGTAATGTAAATAACAGCCTCAAATTTGTACTAAATAATGGTCCAAAAGGCCATCATTCTAATTAGAATGGACCTAAAATTCAAAGCAATAGGGCTACCCAACCCACACAACCATCATTCTTTCCCAAAAAGGGCTAATCATGTTGGAGGTGATGTCAATTCAAGCACAAATGCTTATGCTCAACTTGATCCAGATGTGAGGAGTCAAATCCCATTTATTCAGTTTCACAAAGTATGGAGTGGATCGAAAGGGAGAAAACCAATACACTATTCCAATAGAGATTTGTAGCATAGGGTGAGGAAGTTGACTCTCCCAACTTTTGATGGTTCGAGGAAGGTTATGACACGAGCTTGGGTACAAAAGCTTGATACATACTTTTCACTCAGCCTAATGACTGAAGATGAAGCAATCAAGTTTGTCAATCTACATTTGGAAGGTGTAGCTCATGAATAGTGGCATCATGGCATCATGACATAAAGGTTTAATCTGGTTACTACATATGTTGATTTCACACAAAATCTCATAGAAAGGTTTGATAGAAGAGATCTGAAGGTATACTTCAAGGAATTGACACGATTAAGGCAACATGGAATAGTGGATGATTATACTACAGAATTTCAAAGGCTTGTTGTTATGGTTCTAGATGTGACAAATAGTCCAGACTCGTGTTCTTGTTCATTGAATCGCTATCAAAGTCTTTTTGTGGTTTGGTGATGGCTTTAGAACATATGTCTTTGCGGGAGGCTATTTAAAGAGCCTTAAGCCTTGAGGACTCCATTGGTGGTCTATTGTCCCCTTTTCCACTCATTCCCTATTTTCACTAAAGTTGTTCACCCAAGTTTTACTATGCTATCTCCCTTAAGCATAACATATCTCTACCACTTCTCCCTTCTTGGTGTTGCCCCCTCTGTCTAATTTTTGTTCTTTTAATTGGCAAAACTTGACCTAAGCTTGTGCTCTCATCTCTTATCAATATTTCCTATCTTATCCAACATACTTTTTTCCCCTCCCTTAATTTCTTATGTCTCTCTTTCTTATTGTACATTTGCTATCTCTCTCTTTCTTATTGGACATTCTATATTTCTTAAGTTGAGGTTATGCTCCATATGGTCTTGGGTTTGATTTCAAGGTTTGGGTTTATTCGATGCACGTATTTTGTAGGTTGTTGCATACATCCCCAGGGGACTAGTCTTGCCCCAACATGACACCTCTTCTCAACCCCAACTTAGTAGAATGTAAAACCAAGGTAAGGTAGGTTGGGCATTAGGCTGGGTTGTAAGGATACACCTAAGTCAACAAAAAAAAGAAATAGAAGTCCATACTTTTTTACAGTAAGAATTTAAGATCCCTTGCAAGTTGTTTCATACATCCTTAGGGGACTAGTCTTGCCCTAGCGTGACACCCCTTCTTCACCCCAATTTGGGAAAATAGAAGACTAAGGTAAGGTGGATTGGGTGTTGGGTTGTGTTGCGGGGATACCCTTAAGTCAACAAAAAAAGAAGAAATAGAAGTCCATACATTTTTATTGTTATAATGTAAGACCCATTATGGGTTGTTGCACATAGCCCATGAGGACCATTCTCACCCCAACATGAAACCCCTTTTCGAGCCCAACTTGGTAGAATGTAAGACAAAGATAGGGTGGGTTGGGCGTTGGTCTGGGTTGTGGGGATACCCTTGAGTTGACAAAAAAAGAAGAAAGAGAAGTCCATACATTTTTATCGTTAAAATGTAAGATTCCTTGTGAGTTGTTGCATTTCGAGGGGACTAATCTCACTTCAGCATGACACCCCTTTCCAACCCCAACTTGGAAAAATGTAAGACCAAGGTAAGGCGGGTTAGGCATTAGGATAGGTTGCAGGGATACCCTTGAGTCAACAAAAAAAAAGTCCATACATTTTTATCATTAGATTGTAAGACCCCTTAAAAGTTGTTATATGCATCCCTAGGGGACTGGTTTCACCTTAATGTGACACCCCTTCCTGACCCCAACTTGGAAAAATATAAGACCAAGGTAAGGTGGATTGGGCATTGAGTTGGGTTGCATAGATACCCGTGAAACAACAAAAAGAGTCCATACATTTTTAACATTAGAATGTAAGACCGTTTGCGAGTTGTTGCATACATCTCATAGGGACTATTCTCATCCCATCTTGAAACCTCTTCTCGATCCCAACTTGGTAGAATGTAAGACCAAGATAAAGCGGGTTGAACATTAGGCTGGGTTGTGGGGATACTCCTGAATCAAGAAAAAAGAAGAAAAAAGAAGAAAGAGAAGTCCATACCTTTTTATCATTAAAATATAAGATTTATTGTGAGTTGTTGCACTCCTAGGGGACTAGTTTCGCCTCAGCATGACACCCCTTCCCAACCCCAACATGGAAAAATGTAAGACCAAGGTAAGGTGGGTTAGGTGTTGGATTAGATTACAGGAATACCCTTGAGTCAACAAAAAAAATTCATACTTTTTTATCATCAGATTGTAAGACCCATTGTAGGTTGTTGCATGCATCCCTGAGGGACTAGTCTCACCCCAATCTAACACCCCCCCTTATCCCAACTTGGCAAAATGTAAGACCAAGATAAGGTGGGTTGGGTGTTGGGTTGGATTGCAGAGATACCCTTGAGTCAACAAAAAGAGTACATACCATTTTATCATCAAAATGTAAAACCTTGTGCGAGTTTTTACATGCATCCCAAAGGGACTACTCTCGCCCTAATGTGATACCCCTTCCTAACCCCAATTGGAAAAATGTAAGACCAAGGTAAGGTGGGTTGGGTGTTGGGTTGGGTTGCAGAGATACCTTTGCGTTAAAAAAGAAAGAAAGAGAAGTTCATACATTTTTATTGTTAAAATATAAGATTCTATGCGAGTTATTGCACCCTCAGGGGACTAGTCTCGCCCCAGCATGACACCCCTTCCTGACCCCAATTTGGAAAAATGTCAACCAAGGTAAAATAGGTTAGGTGTTGGGTTGGGGGGCAAGAATACCCTGAGTCAACAAAAAAAAGTCTATACCCTTTTATCATTATATTGTAAGACTCCTTGCAAGTTGTTGCATGCATCCTGAGGGGACTAGTCTCACCTTAATGTGACACCCCTTCCTTACCCCAACTTGGCAAAATGTAAGACCAAGGTAAGGTGGATTGCGTGTTAGGTTGAGTTGCAGAGATACCTTTGAGAGTCAACGAAAAGAGTCCATACCTTCTTATCATCAGAATGTAAGACCCTCTTGCGAGTCATTGCATACATCCTAAAGGAACTACTCTTGCCCCAACATGACACCCCTTCCTGACTCCAATTTGGAAAAATGTAAGACCAATGTAAGGTGGGTTAGGTGTTGGGTTGGGTTGTAGAAATACCCTTGAGTAAAAAAGAAAGAAAGAAACGTTCATACATTTTTATTGTTAAAATATAAGATTCCTTGCAAGTTGTTGCACCCCTCAAGGATTAGTTTCTTCCCAATGTGACACCCCTTCCTAACCCCAACTTGCTAAAATGTAAGACCAAGGTAATATGGGTTAGTTGTTGGGTTGGGTTGTAGGGATACCCTTGAGTCAACAGAAAAAAGTCCATACATTTTTTATTATTAGATTGTAAGACCCCTTGCAGGTTGTTGCATGCATCCCTAGGAGACTAGTCTTGCCCCAACGTGACACCCCTTCTGACCCAAACTTGGAAAAATGTAAGGCCAAGGTAAGGTGGGTTGTGTGTTGGGTTGGATTGCAGAGATATCTTTGCGTCAAAAAAAAGAGTCCATACTTTGTTATCATCAGAATGTAAAACATTTTGCGAGTTGTTACATACATCCAAAGGGGAGTACTTTCACCCTAATGTGACACCCTTTCTTGACCCCAACTTGGAAAAATGTAAGACCAAGGTAAGGTGGGTTGGGTTGCATAGATACCTTTGAGTAAATAAAAGAAGAAAGAGAAATCCATATTTTTTTATCATTAAAATATAAGATTCTTTGCGAGTAGTTGCACCCTTAGGGGACTAGTCCCACCCTAGCTTGACACCCTTTCCCAACCCCAACTTAGCAAAATGCAAAACCAAGGTAAGGTGGGTAAGGTGTTGGATTGGGTTGCATGGATACCCTAGAGTAAAAAAATGTCCATACCTTTTTATCATTAGATTGTAAGACACTTTGTAGGTTGTTGCATGCATCACTAGGGGACTAGTCTCACCCCAATATGACACCCCTCCTTATCCCAACTTGGCAAATATAAGACCAGGGTAAGGGGGTTGAGTGTTGGGCTAAATTGCAAAGATACCTTTGAGTCAACGAAAAGAGTCCATACTTTTTTATCATCAGAATGTAAGACCCTTTTATGAGTTGTTACATACATCCCAAGGGGACTACTCTCACCCCAATGTGACATCCCTTCTTGACCCCAATTTAGCAAAATGTAAGACCAAGGTAAGGTGGGTTGGGTGTTGGGTTGAGTTGTAAAAATAATTTTGAGTAAAAAAGAAAAAGAAAGAGAAATCCATACTTTTTTATTGTTAAAATATAAAATTTCTTGCAATTTGTTGCACCCCCAGGGGACTAGTGTCTCCCCAACATGACACCCCTTCCTGATGTAACTTGCTAAAATGTAAGAGTAAGGTAAGGTGGATTAGGTGTTGGGTTGAGTTGTAGGGATACCCTTGAGTCAGCAAAAAAAATTCATATATTTTTTATCATTAGGTTGTAAGATTTGTTATAGGTTGTTGCATACATCTCAAGGGGCTAGTCTCGCCCCAATATAACACCCTTCATGACCCCAACTTCGCAAAATGTAAGACCAAGGTAAGGTGGGTTGGGTTATAGAGATACCTTTGAGTCAACAAAAAGAATCCATATTTTTTTATCATCAAAATGTTACATACATCTCAATGTGACACCCCTTCTTAACCCCAACTTAGAAAAATGTAAGACCAAGGTAAGGTGGGTTAGGTTTTGAATTGTGTTGTTGAGATACCCTTTAGAAAAAAAAAGTCCATACATTTTTATTGTTAAAATATAAAATTCCTTGCGAGTTGTTGTACCCTTAGGGGGCTAGTTTCATCCTAGCATGACACCCTTTCCCGACCCCAACTTGGAAAAATGTAAGACCAAGGTAAGGTGGGTAGGTGTTGGGTTGGATTGTAGGGATACCCTTAAGTCAACAAAAAAAGTCCATACTTTTTTATCATTAGATTGTAAGACCCCTTGTAGGTTGTTGCATGCATCCCTAGGGCACTAGTTTTGTCCCAATATGGCAGCCCTTTTGACCCCAACTTGGAAAAATGTAAGACTAAAGTAAGGTGGGTTAGGTATTGAGTTGTGTTGTCGAGATACACTTTAGTAAAAAAAAAAGAAGAAAGAGAAGTCCATATTTTTTTATTGTTAAAATATAAAAAAAATTGCGAGTTGTTGTACCCCTAGGGGCTAGTCCCATCCTAGTGTGACACCCTTTCCCAACCCCAACTTGGTAAAATGTAAGACCAAGGTAAGGTGGGTTAGGTGTTGGGTTGGATTGTAGGGATACCCTTGAGTCAACAAAAAAAAAGTCCATACATTTTTATCATTAAATTGTAAGACCCCTTGCAAGTTGTTGCATGCATCCCTAGGGCACTAGTTTCGTTCCAATGTGATACCCCTTTTGACCCCAACTTGGAAAAATGTAAAACTGAAGTAAGGTGGGTCGAGTGTTGGGTTGGGTTGCAGAGATACCTTTGAGTCAATGAAAAAGAGTCCATACATTTTTATCATCAGAATGTAAGACCCTTTTGTGAGTCGTTGCATACATCCCAAAGGGACTACTCTCACCCCAACATGACACCCCTTCCTAACCCTAACTTGGAAAAATTTAAGACTAAGGTAAGGTGGTTTGGGTGTTAGGTTGGGTTGCAAAAATACCCTTAAGTAAAAATAAAATAAAAGAGTTCACACATTTTTATTGTTAAAATATAAGATTCTTTAGAAGTTGTTGCACCCCCAAAGGACTAGTTTTTCATCAATGTGACACACCTTTCTGACCCCAAGTTGCTAAAATGTAAGACCAAGGAAAAGTGGGTTAGGTGTTGGGCTGAGTTGTAGGGATACCTTTGAGTCAACAAAAAAAATCCATACATTTTTTATCATTAAATTGTAAGACTCATTGCAGGTTGTTGCATGCATCCCCAGGGGACTAGTCCTGCGCCAACATGACACCCCTCCTAACCCCTCATAACCCCAACCTAATAAAATGTAAGACCAAGGTAAGGTGGGTTGTGTTGGGCTGGGTTGTAGAGATACTTTTGAGTCAACAAAAAGAGTCCATATTTTTTTATCATCAGAATGTAAGCCCTTTTTGCAAATTGTTACATACATCCCAAGGGGACTACTCTCACCCTAACATGAAACCTCTTCCTAGCTCCAACTTGGAAAAATGTAAGACTAAGGTAAGGTGGGTTGGGTGTTGGGTTGGGTTGCAAAGATACCCTTAAGTAAAAAAAAAGAAAAGAAATAGAAGTTCATACATTTTTATCGTTAAAATATAAGATTTCTTGTGAGTTGTTGCATTCTTAGAGGACTAGTCCCACCCTAACGTGACACCCTTTCCCGACCCCAACTTGGCAAAATGTAAGACCAAGGTAAGGTGGGTTAGGTGTTGGGCTGCGTTGCAGGGTTACTCTTGAGTCAACAAAAAAAAGTCCATACCTTTTTTATCATTAGATTGTAAGACCTTTTGCAGGTTGTTGCATGCATCCTTAAGGGACTATTCTTGCCCCAACGTAACACCCCTTCTTAACTCCAACTTGGAAAAATGTAAGACCAAGGTAAGGTGGGTTGGGTGTTCGGGTAGGTTGCAAAGATATCCTTGAGTGACCAAAAAGAGTCCATACCATTTTATGATCAAAATGTAAGACCCTTTTATGAGTTGATACATACATCCCAAAAGGACTACTCTCGCTCTAACATGACACCCCTTCCTAACCCTAACTTGGAAAAATGTAAAACTAAGGTAAGATGGGTTGGGTATTAGGATGGATTGCATAGATACCCTTGAGTAAAAAAAAAAAATGTTCATACCTTTTTATCGTTAAAATATAAGATTTTTCTTGTGAGTTGTTACACCCCAAGGGACTAGTCTCACCTCAGTGTGACACCCTTCCTGACCCAAACTTAGAAAAATATAAGACCAAGGTAATGTGGGTTAGGTGTTGGGCTAGGTTGCACGAATACCCTTAAGTCAACAAAAAAATCCATACTTTTTTATCATTAAATTGTAAGACCCCTTGCAGGTTGTTGCATGCATCCCTAGATGACTAATTTTGACCTAATGTGACACCCCTTCTAGCCCCCACTTAGCAAAATGTAAGACCAAAGTAATGTGGGTTGCGTTGCAGAGATACCCTTGAGTCAACTAAAAAAGTCCATACCTTTTTATCATTAGAATGTAAGAGCATTTGCAAATTGTTACATAAATCCCAAGGGGACTACTCTTGCCCCAACATGACACCCTTTCTTAACTCCAACTTGGCAAAATGTAAGACCAAGGTAAGGTGAGTTAGGTGTTGGGTTGGGTCTTAAAGATACCCTTGAGTAAAAAAAAAAGAAATCGTCAAAAATGCATTTATAGGTTGTTGCATACATCCCTAAGAGACTAGTTTCGCCCCAACATAACACTCCTTACCAACCCCAACTTGGAAAAATGTATGGTAGATTGGGCATTGGGCTCGATTGTGGGGATACCCCTGAGTCAACTAAAAAAGAAAGAAAGAGAAGTCAATACCTTTTTATCATCAGAATGTAAGATCCTTTGCAAGTCAGCTAAAAAAGAAGAATAAAAAAAAGTCAATACCTTTTTTATCGTCAGAATGTAAGATCCCTTGTGAGTTGTTACATCCTTGGGGGACTAGTCTCACCCTAGTGTGGCACCCCGTCTTGACCCTAACTTAACAAAATGTACGACCAAAGTAAGGTGGGGTACGCTTTGGGTTGGGTTGGAAGGATATCCTTAAGTCAACAAAAAAAAGTCCATACCTTGTTAGCATTAGAATGTAAGACCCCTTGCGGGTTGTTGCATACATTCCATAGGGACTATTTTTTCCCTGGTGTGACACCCTTACCAAAGCCCAACTTGAAAAAATGTAAGAGAAAGGTAAGGCGAATTGGGTGTTGGGTTAAATCACAAGGATACCTTGAGTTAACAAAAAAAAAAAGGGAAGTCCATACCTTTTTATCATTAGAATGTAAGATCCCTTGTTAGTTGTTGCATCTCCAAGGGACTAGTCTCGCTCCAGCGTGTGTAACAACCCCCATGTTTATATTTTATTATGGTATTTTCTTGATGGATTTCGATAACTGTATATTTTGTATTTACTCTATTCGTCCCTTCATTATTTTGCATTGACACTTGAGAGGTGTAATTTTGTGATTGTTATGTTGGATTACATGTTAACATGCTTACATATTTATATATTGTTATGTTGTTGATATGATTATTGTTCATGTTGGATTTCATGTTTATATGGCTAGATATTATGTTGGATTGCATGCTTATATTTTATGTATACATCATTGCCCTTGCTTTTGTATGATTATGGACAAGAAAAAGATGATATCATAACACTCATAACTGACAGGCTTATGATATTATGATTCTTTTTCCTGATGGCTTATGTTGCTTTAGATATATGATATATGATTCATGCACATGTACCTTAACATTTGATTGGAGTGATGCAGGTACTGAGTATCAACTCCGCCTAAATTTATAGGCCTGAGCATACTCCCTTTCCCCGATGGTGGTTACTGGAGGTAGTCATAGGAAAATATCCCCTACCTTAGCCCACTATAACCTGTTTCCGTATTGTCGTCTTCCATCTAGTTACCTAGCGGTAACTTCCAGAGTACCCTTCTCCCTTATGTGACTTGTTTGCTTGTCTCATTGAGGTATTTGGTTTTGGTTTTCATTAATATTTCATGTGTATTTTAATATTGCTTATTTTGTGATTTTAATTAGTTGTTCTTTTGGGGGAGCTTTAATGCATAATATTCTAAAATAAAAATGCTTTATTCTGTTTTGGTGGCTTGGGGAAAAAGGATAGAAAAAGAGAAAAAAGAGTTTTTTTTTGTGAGGAGGATTTTTATTTTGGAGAAAGAAGGAAATTGTTGTTTTGGATGGGAAAGAAACCCTATGTTTTTGGGTGATTGAGTTGTGAGATTGTGAAAGTTTTGGAAGAAAAAATTTGTGGGCGGTAAATTATTGAATTCAACCTCCCTATTCTTGCTTATGGTCGGATTTTGGAGCTTGGTCGTGCCTTCTCCATTGAGAAAATTCACCATTTTAGTCTTGGGGAAATTTGAGGTAATTTTTTGTGGTCTTTCATTAATGCTTGGCTGGTAAATTTTCTTTTTTAACTAGGTTATTGTTGTCCCTTGAAAATTGAGGAATTTCTTTATGTCTTTGCTTGGCATTGCTTGGAGTTGGATGTTGGTTTGTTTTAATTGGTTATTGTTACTGTGTGGGGGTTTTGTGCAACTGAATTTGTAGATCTCCAACAACTTGAAATGAGTTTATGAAATAAATCTATTTTGGGCTCTTTCTGACTGTTTTCTTTTGTTCAATTTCTCTGAAAACTATGTTTTCAATTGTTGTTCATTACCCTCTTGATAAAAATGAAAATTGAGGGTGGATTTCATGTTGAAATTCCAATACCTCAACTGGGTTTTGGTAGATTTGAAATCTGGGCACTTTTAATTTTTTGTGTTTTTTGTTTATCAATTTAAAAAAAAAGGTTTTTCTATACAACACTTCATTTTGGCCCTAGACTCAAAAATCAAAGGTGGATTTTGACTTGAAACACCCAAATCCGAACTTGGTCGGGCTTAGATTCATGATCTAGGTACTTTGAATTTTCACATGTTTTTTATGCTTTCTTCCCTTGTTGATTTGCAACCATTCAATGTGTGTCTTACAACAACGTTAGTTGGTTGCTTTTAATTGGTATCTTTGACAGAAATTTTGTGGCCTTTCCTTCATTTCATGTATTGTTTGGTTTCCTCGTTTGGTTAAATGAGATGAGAATAGGTCTAGGTAATAGAGTGGTCATATGGAGTGGCTCTCTATGGGCCCGGGGCCTGCAAGTGGCTGTCAGGGGAACTAGTAGCAAAGTTAGAGTAAACAAGTGATAAATAAATAAAATTAATGAGGTAAAACACTAATAAGATAATAAGTCCTTGTGCATGGCCTTGAGCGCTTTTAAAGGCTAAGGATGCACTTGAGAAGGCCCATCCGTCTGTAGGGCATTGAGTCATCCGTCTGCAGGGCATGGATTCGGGCATGATTGAGTCTCCTCATCCCTATGAGAGGTGTATTTGATTCCATGTGGTGCCATCCCTTCAAGCATGCATAATGACACTCCATCTGATATGCACTCTATTATCTAGCCCTTGGTAGACATGAGTAGTACCCGTCATGATATTGGATGAGCATTTCTTGTGGTGACTTTGATTGTGTGCATTGCCTTCCGTGATTTTTTCGTGATTGATGTGAGTGTTGGTTGTACCTTTCCTTTGTCTTGCCACCTCTGTTTTGGACTTTGTGACTATCTCTAAGCACAGTGGGGTGGCCTCTTTTTAGTTCACATGGTAGGGAGGCATTGCCACCGCCATTGGAGACCGGTGTACAGGTTATTGGAGCATCGTTGGAGTCATCCCCTCTTCTGTATTTACTTTTCTGATGATGTATTTTATTCATGTATATGCCATTGTATTCAAACTCATTTCTTTATGCTCATTATGCTCACTTGAGAGTGAAAGAAATCACAAATTTAATGAGAAGATATGTGATGTTTATGTTTGGCTTTCAGGTTCCGGTGTTGGTATCGGAATCGCATGTTCAATGATAATTCTTTTATGGCTTCATTCTTATTTCATATAAAATTAAAGCTTTAGATGTATTTTCTTTCTTTATGTATCATGTTGTTAAGTTTCCAGTGTATCATAGCATGCTTTTATAATCTATGTAGTTACTTCCCAAGTTCCAGAGCAACGCTATTAAGGTTTTGGAGCAGCGTTGCAAGTTCTAGAGTAGCGCTATTAAGTTCCAGAGCAGTGTTGCAAGTTTCAGAGCAATGTTGTTAAGGTTCCAGAGTAGTGCTGCAAGTTCCAGAGCACCATTGTTAAGTTCTGGAGCAATGCTGCAAGTTCTGAAGCAGCGTTGTTAAGGTTCCGGAGCAGCACTATTAAGGTTTCGGAGCAGTGCTGCATGTTCCAGAGTAGCGTTGCTAAGGTTCCAGAGCATCTTCCCAAAAGCTATCTTATTTGTTTTGTCTGGTTTTTCTTTGGCAGGTAGATTAATCCTCTCCCTTAGGTTGCATTAGGCCATTCTTGGCTTTAGATGAAGTCATTTTTAATGTATTGGAAACTTCTTTTGTGTATGTTATCCTTGTTTTAAAAAAAAGAATTACCTTGTCCTTTTTGGCTCTTAACCTTCGAGGTTTAATTAGAGGGATGTTATATCTGGTATCAAAGCCCATGTTCACACACTGGGAGCTCTGGCGTATTTGAGCCTTACTGATCTTACTGAGGGTGGGATTCATGAGGTATCTCTTAATGACCATCCTCTTCTTCAGGTGTTTATAGATGTCTTTCTGAGTGTTATTCCAGGTGTGCCGCCTAAGCGCGACATAGAATTTTGTATTGATTTGATTCCTGGAGCAGAGCCTATCTCTTGGGCACCGTATTGTATGACTACTCAGGAGTTGAGTGAGTTGTAGTTGCAGTTAGAGGAATTACTAGAGAAGGGTTTCATTCATCCTAGTGTATCCCCTTAGGGAGCGCCTGTCATCTTCGTGAAGGACAGATCTCTTTGCTTGTGCATTGATTATCGCTAGTTAAACAAAGTGATGGTGAAGAATTGGTACCCATTGCCTCAGATAGATTATTTGTTTGATCAGATGAGGGGAGTCAAGGTGTTCTCCAAAATAGATTTGAAGTTAGGATACCATCAGCTTCACATTCATGAGGTGGAAATTCATCAGACAACATTTCGTACATGCTATGGGCATTATGAGTTCATGGTTGTCCCTTTCAAATTGACCAATGGTCCATCAATTTTCATGAGTTTGATAAATGAGGTGTTTCACACCTATCTTGATGGATTTGTTCTCGTGTTCCTTGATGATATTTTGATTTATTCGAGGACTATGCAGGAGCATGAAGGCCATTTGTGGCAAGTGTTGCAGTGCTTGTGAGATAATCAGTTGTTTGGAAATTTGGCCAAGTGTGAGTTCTTCCAAACTAAGGTGAGATATTTGGGCCATATCATCTCAGGAGAGGGTATCGTTGTGGATCCTTCTAAGATTTAGGCCATTGTGGATTGGCCAGCACCGACGAATGTGGCTGAGGTTCGCAGTTTCATGGGATTGGCAAGTTACTACCGCTGATTTGTGAGAGATTTCTCTCGGGTAGCCCATCCCATCACCTCTCTTCAGTGGAAAGGAAAGAAGTTTGTGTGGTCAGATCAGTGTGAGTTAGCTTTTCAGGATCTTAAGGAGTAGATGACTAGTGCACCCATCCTTGTAGTGCCAGATCCTATAGGTGATTTCGTAGTGTGCACCGATGCTTCGTTGGAAGGTGTGGGTTCAGTTCTTATGCATGAGGGTTGAGTGATTTCATATGAGTCTCATAAGCTCAAGAATCATGAGTTGAACTACCCCACCCATGATTTGGAGTTAATGGCTATCGTCCATGCACTTGTGCGTTGGAGACATTTCCTCTTGGGACTTCGGTTTGAGTTGCATAGTGATCATCACAGCTTGCAGTATATCTTCACTTAGCCGAATCTGAATGCTCAACAACGTCATTGGATGGAGTTCCTCTGTGAGTATGACTTTGAGGTTCACTATATCCAGGGCAAGGAAAATGTTGTTGCAGATGCCTTGAGTAGGAGGAGACATGAGATCTTAGTTTTGTCCCTTGGAGTGGATTTGCAGAGCCGTATTTTGGAGTCACTTCCTAGTGATACTTGGTATCAGGAGGTGAAAGCCAAAATTAAGTCTGGGAGAGTCCTTGAGGGTAGGTTTGCAGTTTTCTCTCTCGAGCCTGATGGACTGTTGTGGCATCTTGGTCGCATTTATGTTCCAAATTCTGGTGATCTTCATTTCTTGGTTTTGTTAGAGGCCCATCATGCACCCTATTTGGCTCATTTGGGTGTCACAAAGATGCATGTTGATCTTTGACAGTTGTATCATTGGGTAGGGCTGGGGTGTGATATTGTTGATTTTATGGCTCGGTGTCTCGAGTGTCAGCAGGTGAAGGTAGAACATCAGCACCCGACAGGACTGTTGCAGTCTCACTCCATCCCTGGATGGAAGTGGGATACGATATCTATTGAATTTATAGTGGGGCTACCTATGTCTTCTCATCATCATGTTGCTATTATGGTTACAGTGGAAAATATGTCAAAGGTGGCACACTTCTCACCCATAAGGTCTTCGTACACTGCAACATCCGTAGCTCGAGTGTTTATGGAGGATATTGTGCGGTTGCATGGTATTCCTCATAGGATCATTTCTTATTGTGATCCAGTGTTCACTCCAGCTTTTTCGACTTCTCTCCAACATGCTTTAGGAGCTCAGCTTAATTTCAGCTCTGCATGCTATCCTGAGACTTATAGACAGATGGAGCGGGTTAATCAGGTTTTAGAGGATATGCTTCAGATGTACGTTATGGATCAATAGTCTCATTGGGAGGACTACTTGTACTTGGTTGAGTTTGCTTATAATAATGGGTACCACAGTTCTCTTGGTATGTCCACCTTCCAGGCCTTGTATGGTAGGCCGTGTTGGACACCATTGAGTTGGGATCGCTTAGAGGATCGAGTTCTTTTGGGTCCAGAGATGCTTTAGAATATGGAGCAACAGGTAGTGCAGATTAGAGAGTAGTTGGCTACAACACAAGATCGATAGAGGAAGTATGGCGATGCCCATAGGTTGGACCGCCACTTTTCAGTGGGTGACCATGTGTTTTTGAGAGTTCGTCTATGGAAGAGACCCATCCATTATGGGAAAGGCTCAAAGTTGGCACCTCATTTTTTTGGACCTTTTGAAATCCTTGAGAGGATTGGTCTAGTCGCCTATCACCTTGTGCTGCCACTGAGTCTATCATGCATCCATGATGTTTTCGATGTTTATGTTCTTAGACAGTATATTCCTGATGTGACCCATGTTCTTGATTGGACTACTTTGCAGGTCGAGGTAGACGGGAAACTTTCTTTGGAGCCCGTACGAATCCTGCAACATCAGAGGTTGACCCTCGGGGGTCAGGACATAGAGTAAGGGTCCAATGGGACCTGATGGTGAGCCCTCAGCATCTTGGGAGGATGCGGCAAGGATGAGAGACCTTTATCCGTATCTTTTTGCAGGCTTCTAGGGGTAAGCCTCGCCCTAGAGGGAGAGAATGTAACAACCCCCATGTTTATATTTTGTTGTGGTCTTTCCTTGATGGATTTTGATAACTGTATATTTTGTATTTACTCTATTTGTCCCTTCATTATTTTGTATTGACACCTGAGAGGTGTAATTCTGTGACTATTATGCTAGATTACATGTTTGCATGCTTACATGTTTATATGATGTTATGTTGTTGACATGATTATTGTTCATGCTGGATTTCATGTTTACATGGCTAGATATTATGCTAGATTACATGCTTATATTTTATGTATACATCATTGTCCTTGCTTTTGTATGATTATGGACAAGAAAAAGATGATATCATAACACTCGTAACCGAGAGGATTATGATATTATGATTCTTTTTCTTGATGGTTGATGTTGCTTTAGATATATGATATATGATTCATGCACATGTACCTTAATGTTTGATTGGAGTGATGCAGGTACTGAGTATCGACTCCGCCTAAATTTATAGGCTTGAGCATACTCCCTTTCCCCGATGGTGGTTATTGGAGGTAGTCATAGGCAAATATCCCCTACCCTAGCCCACTGTACCCTGTTAGGGCGGTGTTTTCGTATTGTCATCTTCCATCTGGTTACCTAGCGATAATTTCTAGAGCACCCTTCTTCCTTATGTGACTTGTCTATTTGTCTAATTGAGGTATTTGGTTTTCATTTTCATTAATATTTCATGCATATTTTAATATTACTTATTTTGTGATTTTAATTAGTTGTTCTTTTGGGGGAGCTTTAATGCATAATTTTCTAAAATAAAAATGCTTTATTCTCTTTTGGTGGCTTGGGAAAAAGGATAGAAAAAGAAAAAAAGAAGTTTGTTTTGTGAGAAGGAATTTTATTTTGGAGAAAGAAGAAGGAAATTGTTGTTTTGCATGGGTAAGAAACCCTATGTTTTTGGGTGATGGAGTTGTGAGATTGTGAAAGTTTTGGGAAAAGAAAATTGTGGGCAGTAAATTATTGAATTCAGCCTCCCTGTTCTTGCTTATGGTCAAATTTTGGAGCTTGGTCGTGCCTTCTGCATTGAGAAAATTTGCCATTTTAGTTTTGGGGCAATTCGAGGTAATTTTTTGTGGTCTTTCATTGATGCTTGGCTGGTAAATTTTCTTTTTTAACTAGGTTATTGTTATCCCTTGAAAATTGAGGTGAGTGGAAATGGACGGAATGGAATGGAATGAAGATACTAACTGGGTTTTGGTAGATTTGAAATCTGGAAACTTTTAATTTTTTGTGTTTTTTACTTGCCTAATTTGAAAAAAGACGTTTTTTTCTATACAACACTTCATTTTGGCCTTAGACTAAAAAATAGAAGGTTTATTTTGACTTGAAATGCCCCAATCCGAACTGGGTCGGGCTTAGATTCGTGATCTAGGTACTTTGAATTTTGACATGTTTTCTATGCCTTCTTCTCTTGTCAATTTGCATCCATTCAATGTGTGTGTTACAACAACGTTATTTGGTTGCCTTTAATTGGTTTCTTTGACATAAATTTTGTGGCCCTTCCTTCATTTCATGTATTGTTTGGTTTCCTTGTTTGGTTAAACGAGATGAGCATAGGTCTAGGTAATAGAGTGGTCATATGGAGTGGCTCTCTATGGGCCCGGGGCCAGCAAGTGGCTGTCAAGGGAACTAGTAGCAGAGTTAGAGTAAACAAGTGATAACTAAATAAAATTAATGGGGTAAAACACTAATAAGATAATGAGTCCTCGTGCATGGCCTTAAGTGCTTATAAAGGCTAAGGATGCACTTGAGAAGGCCCTTCTGTCTGCGGGGCGTTGAGTCATCCGTCTGCGGGGTGTGGATTTAGGCATGATTGAGTCTCCTCATCCCTATGAGAGGTGTATTTGATTCCATGTGGTGCCATCCCTTTGAGCACGCATGATGACACTCCCTCTGATAAGCACTCTATTATCTAGCCCTTGGTAGACATGAGTAGTACCTGTCATAATATTGGATGAGCATTTCTTGTGGTGACTTTGATTGTGTGCATTGCCTTCTGTGATTGCTTCGTGATTGATGTGAGTGTTGGCCTTACCTTTCCTTTGTCTTGCCACCTATGTCTTGGGCTTTGTGACTATCTCCGAGCACATTGGGGTGGCCTCTTTTTAGTTCACATGGTAGGGAGGCGTTGCCACCGCCATTGGGGATTGATGTACAGGTTATTGGAGCACCGTTGGAGTCATCCCCTCTTCCGTATTTACTTTTCTGATGATGTATTTTATTCATGTATATGCCATTGTATTCAAACTCATTTCTTTATGCTCATTATGCTCACTTGAGAGTGAAAGAAATCATAAATTTAATGAGAAGATATTTGATGTTTTTGTTTGGCTTTCAGGTTCCGGTGTTGGTATCGGAATCGCATGTTCAATGATAATTCTTTTATGGATTCATTCTTATTTCATGTAAAATTAAAGCTCTAGTTGTATTTTCTTTCTTTATGTATCGTGTTGTTAAGTTTCCAGTGCATCACATCATGCTTTTATAATCTATGTAGTTGTTGCCCAAGTTCCGGAGCAACAATATTAAGGTTCTGAAGCAGCGTTGTTAAGGTTCTGAAGCAACGTTGTAAGTTCCAGAGCAGCGATGTTAAGTTCTGGAGTAGTGTTGTAAGTTCCAGAGCAGCGCTGTTAAGGTTCTGGAGTAGTGCTGCAAGTTCCAGAGCAGCACTGTTAAGTTCCAGAGCAGTGTTGCAAGTTCCGGAGTAGCATTGTTAAGGTTCCAGAGTAGTGTTGCAAATTCCAGAGCAACGTTGTTAAGGTTCCAGAGCAGTGCTACAAGTTCTGAAGCAGCTCTGCTAAAATTCTTGAGCATCTTCCCCAGAGCTATTTTATTTGTTTTGTTTGGTTTTTCTTTGGAGGGTAGATTAATCCTCTCCCTTGGGCTGCATTAGGCCATTTTTGGCTTTGTATGAAGTCATTTTTAATGTATTGGAAACTTCTTTTGTGTATGTTATCCTTGTTTTAAAAAAACAAAATTATCTTGTCCTTTTTGGCTCTTAACCTTCGAGGTTTAATTAGAGGGATGTTATAGTGTGACACCCATCCTGACCCCAACCTGGAAAAATGTAAGACCAAGGCAATGTGGGTTAGACATTGGGCTGGGTTGCAGGGATACCTTTGAAGCAAGCAAAAAAAAATCCATTCCTTTTTATCGTTAGAATGAAATACCTTTTATGGTTTGTTGCATACATCTCCAAGGGACTAATCTCGCCTTAGCATGAGACCTTTTTCTGATCCCAATTTGGAAAAACGTAAGACCAAGGTAAGGTGGGTTAGACATTAGGCTAAGTTGTAAGGATACCCTCGAGTCAACAAAAAAATCATACCTTCTTTATTGTCAAAATGAAAGACCTTTTGTGGGTTGTTGCATACATCCCAAGGGTCCAGACTAGTCTCACCCTAGTGTGACACCTCTTCCTGACTCCCACTTGGTAGAATGTAAGACCAAGGTAAGGAAAGTTGGGCCTTGGGCTGGGTTGCAAGGATACTCTTGAGTCAACTAAAAGAAATAAAAAAAGAAGTTAATACCTTTCTATCATCAGAATGTAAGATCCCTTGCGAGTTGTTGCATCCCTAGGAGACTAGTCTGACCCAAACATGACACCCCTTGTCGACTCCAACTTGGAAAAATGTAAGATCAAGGCAAGGTGGGTTAGACATTGAGTTGGGTTGCAAGGATACTCGAGTTAACAAAAAAAGTCCATATGTAAGGGGTTTTACATTCTGACGATATCATCAGAATGTAAGACCCTTAGCGAGTTGTTGCATACATCTATCCCTAGGGAACTAGTCTTACCTCAATGTGACACCCCTTCCTAACCCCAACTTGGAAAAA